>JAMRYI010000526.1:0-115479 GCA_029231635.1 Ditylenchus weischeri
TCATAAATCCAATTCCGGCCCGAATCTCATAAAATTGAAATGTTTGCTTAATTTTAATCAAAAATTTATAAACATCTAAATGTATTTTTGAATTTTCTGTAAAAATTATGAAACATTATACTTGTCAGATTTTGGCTTAAAATCTCGTCTCGGTATCTCGCTCGGTCATTTTTTGAAATCTCGGTCTTGGTCTCGGTTTTTGGTCAATCTCGGTCACCAAAAGTTGCAGGAAAGTGGTCGCATTTTGTATCATTTTCTGCATCATCTTGTAACGTTTTAAAAAAAAGCCTTTCTTATCATTCTTTTCTTTTTTTGAACATATCTCATGCTGTTATTCTTAGATGAGTGCTGTCTGGAAGATCGGTATTTTCGCGAAAGTGTCTGCTAGCGAAGCAAAATGTGGAGCCTGCCAGAAAATAATCAAAATGCCGTATCATGGGACCAAGTGGCTTTTTGTTCACGCTAAAACACATGCCGAATATTTCGCTAAGCTGAAGGAGATTGAAGAGAAGCAAGCGTCAGAAAAAAAACACAATGGATCAGTTCGTCAAAATCCGGCCAAAGGGTATGCCTCCTAATTATGGATTATTATATTTTATTCACTGATAATTTATTAGTTTAGGTGAGCTCTCTATTCTGGATAAAAAAGTGGTTCATCTTATTGCCTGTGCCAACTTTCCATTCACCGTCAATCAGCCTACGTTCAAGACACTTCTGGATTTATCAGATCGAGACAGTCTCAAAGGTTTCATCTTGTCTTCTTACTTAATCTGGAAAATTATTTTTTGTAGATCGTGGGCATTATTCTGACTGGGTACTTCCACGTATGTATGAAACGGTCAAAACTAGGGTCAAAAAGCTTATAGAAGATTGTCCGGTACTCTCATTTACGTCCGATTTGTGGTCAGGTCCTACCGAGTCATTCATCAGGTTTCTTTAATTGATTGAATTGTAGTCTATCGTGACTAAACACAATTGATTCAGTCTCATTGCACACAGCATGAATATTGAGTGGGAGCGTATCAAATTTGTACTTTGCGTCGAGCCGTTTTCCGGAAGCCACAACTTTGAGACAATCGGCTATAAGGTCAACAAGATGCTAGAGAAGTGGGCAATACCGTTCGAAAAGTGTCATGTATTCTTGCACGATGAGGGTGGAAATATGCAAAAAGTAATGAGTCTGTTTATTTTGCGTTAACTTTTTCGCAGACTCGCTGTATTTTAATCCTTTGAAACTGAGGGATGCCTGCATGCAGACTGCGGTGCGCATAAGCTAAATTTGGTGGTCAGCAAAGCAATCTTTGAGGAGCCAAATATTTCTGCTGTTCTGAAGCGGTGCCGTGCTCTTGTGGGTCACTTCAAGCATTCTTTATTGGCTCGTAATCGACTGAATGTTGAACAAAGCACACTCGATCTTCCGCACGATACTTTGAAACAGGTAACAATACCGTAGAAATCTAACATCTTTTATGTAATTTTTGTAGGATGATCCTACGCGTTGTAATTCTTCCTACTACATGTGCCAATTACTCGAAGAACAGCAAAAAGCCATTGAAAAGTACTTGATGCGGTGGGATAAGATGGAATTGAACCTTAATCCGGTGGAGTGGTCGACTGTCAAGCATCTGGTGTCATTTTTGATCCCTCTAGAATCAGCATCAAAGCAAATGTGCAGAGCTGATGAGCCGCTTTCAATCCAGTTTCCGATCGCAAGAGCTTTGACTAGAGATATCTACGACATTAGCTACCAGATTTGCAGCCAATTTGAGCCAGTCTTCTTGGCTTACTTGGAGAAAAATTTAATGTGGAATATCAAAAGTGAGAATATTAAAATTCGGTTTTCTATCTTCTCGTAATTAAATCAATTTAGGATTCACGGAATGTCAATGTTTCTTGATCCACGCTTCAAAGACAGGATTCGCTCCAGGAAGAATGAGTTTCAAGACAAGGTTGTATCATGGATTAATGATGAATGTGGACAACAACCGGAAACACTCGTTGTGGAAGAAGTTGGTAAGAAAATTTTTTGCAGTAACTGAATAAAAGTTTAGTTGAACTCAAATTTTTGAGATGTTCTTTCGCCCTTGCCCAAGCGTACTCAATCCTTCTTTGGTCGACATAGCTATTTGTTCGAGGACGATTTTGGTCAACAATCGCTTCCAGTTGACTCAGCAAGGAATGAACTGCAGGCTTACAATAAGATGAAATGCATCGGCCAAGAAGAGGATCTGCTGCTATTTTGGAAGGTATTGCTTTTATATGAAGATGTTTTTGAATAATCCTAGCTTGATTTCACTTAGGCCAATGAAAAAATGTATCCAACACTTGCTAAACTTGCGCGTCGTTATCTATCAGCCCCAGCAACAAGCCAACCAAGTGAGCAAATACTCTATGTAGCCCGAGATGTGTACAACTATAGAAGGAGCAATCTTAGTCAAGAGAAAGCCGAAATGCTCATATTTCTGAATAAAGCTTTGCCTATCATCAATTACTGTGTTTGAACATGCCTGTTGTGATATGCTGTTATATTGCATATTGATCAATAAAATTAGTTTGCTGTAGATATCTTGAGCTTCTGCGAATCTCGGTTTTTTGGCCGAGATCTCGCTCGGTCACTCCCAAAAATCTCGGTCTCGGTCAAAATTTGGCCCTAAAAATCTCGGTCGAGGTCTCGCTCGGTCCCCGATCTGCATCCCTAGGTTGGGGTGTAAGGTAAGTTTTTTCAAATTTAAATGATTTTTTTAAATAAATTTTAAATCACCTCAATAAAAGTGCACTCAAATTTAAAAGGGCGGGAATTCAAAGTTGAATATTTGCAAAGACTTTTAAAAATGCTTGTCAACTAAGATAGACAAAAAACACCTCTACCCACTATCGTTATCTACACTTAACTCACATTACACACAATTTGAAGAGTCTTTACCCCAATAAACCTAAATTTTCTTATCTTCTAAAAGGTGAATGCTTTGAAAACCACTGCGCCAAGTAGTTTGGCGCAGTGGTTTTCAAAAAATATAAATTTAGTCTTCTTTCTTAGTGCGTCACGCAATTTTCAGCTATCAAATCATCTAAATTCAAATGGAGCCCGAACAGAATCAAGAAGAATATATTGATGAAATATTTGAGAGTGGTAGTGAGGCCAGTGAAGTAGCGGAAAAAAGCTTCTCATGCACTAGTTCAGAATCAGGCGATGAAGAAAAGGAGATCCATGATGAAGATTTCCTCATGTCGAAAGCAACGGATGAAGTGATCGATACCACAGCAGCAAGCTTTAAACAGGTTCGAAAGCTATATTGAAGAGGAAACAATTATAAAAAAAAATTGATTTGCAGGACCGCGATCAGATTATCTCCAAAATGGTTGGTCTGGCTGGCGTCATCTCCTCCATCATCGATTATCCCACAAAAACGCTGCTGCTGGAGGTTTCCAAAATTGCCAGGGATCAGATGCTCAATGAAAACATCAAGCCGGACTATGGAGCCTTTCGAGTACAATTGTTCAAGTATGTGTGGAAGCATTCTCATTTAGCTGAGCGGAAGACCAAGATTCTGTCCCCCATCCTTATGGATTTGTACAGGTATTTGGAATCATTTCCTTTGTAATTTGAAAAAAAGATGCGATGGAAAAAAATTTAGGGAGGAGTTCCAGAAGGCTGATTCACAGTTTGCACAAGTCCAAGATCTTTTTCCGAAGCCCAAAAACGCCGAAAAACAAGAGGATTCTAGGGATAAGGAAGCTCAACCAACTGCTCGAACCACCCCAGTTGTCAAATGGAAAGATGTGATGTTGGCGCTTAAAGCTCTTTTGGCTGTATATGCAAAGTTTTCCAGTCCAAAGACAGTGTATAGAGAGCCAGAAATTCGTCAGATCTACAATGAGGTATGCTCTTACTAATTTGTTATGAAGTTAATCACCGAAAATTAGTCAATTTAGATGCTATTGTCGAGCGATCCAGAACTTCAAAGAGTAGCCCTGTCCTGTCTATCGTCATACAAAGAAAGTTTCTTGCTCCCTTATGTGTAAGTTGTACCTATGTTTCGAGATTTTTAGGTGTAAACTGTTTTTCATATCTAGAGAGCACCTGGACAACCTAATGAACGAGAAAAGGCTTCGCGATGAACTGGTCCTTTTCACGGTGGACGAGCAAAATTGCGTGGTCTCTGAAGAACATAGAAGTCAACTGATGCCAATTGTTATGAGGTTTTTTTTTGTTTATAAGCTTTGAATAACAGGAGGTTTATATTCGACTTTAGGATTCTCTATGGTCGTTTTCACACTCATGTTGCGGTCAGAGGAAAAACCAGAAGAATGGCAATCTTTGGGTTTTTGGCGAGCTGCAATACCGATGAGATGGACGTCTTTTTCCAGCTGGTCTTCACCACGTTCGAAAACATGCTCGGTAAGCTATGGACAACAATCAATAAAAAGCGTCTTTAGCGTTTTTATTAGAAAATGTTTTTTTTTGGTTTAGTGAGGCATGAGGATGGCTCTTTGGATCTAGTTACCACGGTTAGATCTGTTTCCGAAGCATATGACCCGAGAAAAACTCTGCCCTTGAACAAAATCAAGAGGTTTTTGTTTATTCGTGTTCTAGAAATTAATCAACTATCTTTTTAGTACGCTCGGGATCCTAGATGACATAATAAAAAGAATGGCCTTCTCGCTGGACGATTCTCAAATCTCGCTTTCGTTTGCAGTCTGTCTGATTTCCGGTGTCTTGGTCAATAAGGGTCTGGATATTGTGGATTCCATTGAGGGACATGCTGCAAATATGCTGAAGTCGTTGAGGAAACAAACCTTCAATACGCTTATCAGGGTATTCTAACGTTTTTCATTGCAGCCAATATTAAGCGGTGGTCTTTTAGCTGTTCCATTCGTTTCAATCGCGTGATCTCGGTTCTGAGAAGCTGCGCTGTGTATTTGACCTGCTTCTGGAGCCAATGATTGCTTCGTACAATGCCAAACTTAACTCTCAGACAGAAAAGATGGTTCTTCAAGTTTCTGTGGTGAAACTATTTGTATCCTGGGCTAGCAATTCAAGGTAGTATTTGTTGTACCGGGTTGGTTTTACAAAGTTTTTACATTTTAGGTATTTCTCGCTCTTGCAAAGAAATTTCGGTGGTCAACTCAGTGGGCAAACACCAATATCTCTATTATGCAATTCTTTGTCAAGTGCTGGAACTCCTGTGGCTATTCAATCGTCTATCATTCGTGGAGTACTCAACATGCTGATGTCCGAAGACGCAAATAATGAAAAACTAGGGGGTAACTTGCCCTCTTGTATTTGGACAGCGTGCTTGTATACGTTGCTTATTTGCAGATGTAAACTCAGGGACTACAATTCTGCTCCCCTACGTGGTAAGCATCCTACAGTACGTGGCGCAGAAAATTCCTTCGAATGCTAAGTCGACTCTAAAGATTCCATCCGCCTATCTAGAAATATTGAACAAGTTAGTTTATTTCTCTGTTGGTCCATTATGATTGACCATCTTTAGGCTCAGTAAATTCATAGACGATGCGCATCTGGGTGGACTTTTTACAACAACTCTGCTTTCGTACCTGGGAAACAGGCAGTTCTTGAGGAAAAAGGAAAAGCTGGTCAACGTCCTGAATACAGTGGCTAGGCTTTCCTTATATGTGCAAGAACCTCTTCAGCAGCTAAGGTAAATTAGTTATGGATGGTGTTACGTGATACTGACTTTCGAATTCTAGAAAAATTTCTCGTTTACTGTCGGTGCTGGATGACCATGACACTCGGAGTGCTCTTATTCAACTCATATGTTCTTTGAAGTCTAATTCTCGCTTGCCATCGGCCGTGGTTCCTCATATTCAATTACTTGGGGAGTTAGAAACATGGGATCCGAAGAGGATTGAGGAACCAGATGCACACCGACGTCACCAGGCCTTTGACATTCTACAAAAGGTGTTTGTTTGCTTTCCTTCCGCGTTCGTTTAGACGATATTTTTCAGATATATGAAAACAGGGAAGCTGTCGTCAGCTTGGAAATGCTTCAGTTGTTTGTCCATTCCCACGCTTACTGCATACTAAACGTGAGTTTAGAAAAAGTTGACGAATTAATTTGGGCTCCTTTTTTGAAATTCCCATAAATTTTTTCACAAGACTTAAATTATTGTCTGGAGTTAAAAATATTCTGTTATGGCATCAGAATCATTATCAATCCCTACTTCTTTCTCAATGACCCAAAACCGAATGCTCGGCTAGAAGTGAGAGTGGCCTTAAGTGGCCATGATTTTTGCATCACCTACCTTAAAATAGGAGCTCAGACTTTCTTGACTTAGGATAATATGTTTCAAATAACAATTTTTGTATGGAAACATATTTTTTTTTACTCCGGAAATTAAATATTTTTTAGTTGTCAAGCATATCTCTGAGAAAGGCTGCTTCTGATGCTCTTCGTCAAATGATCTCGCATCTGCAAGCCAGTTTGATTAAATGGGATATCAAACGTTCCTTTCTCCAAGACCATTTTATTCCTCTTCTTCTTAAAGGCGTCAATTCCCAAAATGAAATTTGTCGTGTGGAGTTCTTACAGTGCCTGGGATCACTTATATCTGCTTTCCCCGAAGTGCCCGATTTTTATGTGCTTTCATCAATCAATCGTGGTCAGGAAGAAGGGGGAAACCTTCTTGGAAAATATGATGCATATCCAAGTCCACCGGAGGCAGAGAGCTTTATTCCGACTCACAGAACTGTTGAATGAAAAAGAGGTGGGTTTTGCATTATAGAAATAGCTGATGCTTGTATTTGCAGTTGGATATCTCCTACGAAGTGCTGCTAAGGTTTGTATGGCCAACGTTCAAGCCGTATATGATCGTGACAGATTCGAAGCTATCTGCTCTTTCTGACCAGTCCTTGAAGTTATTTTCCGCTATACTGAGGAGAACACCGTGGAAGAGGTGAGACTTTTGTCTTCTGTTGAAACAGTATAATACTTAAAATGATTAAGGTACTACGAAATTCTGGATCAGCACCTTCTCAAGATAAATGATGAAGAGCACACAAAAGGAGCAATTAGGTTAGTTAAAGCTCATATTGGATTCACTTAATTTAATTCGAGATGTTTAGAGTGGTATCAGCAATTCTGGACTCATTTCATTTCAACCTATCCGAGTGCAAGATACCTATGGTAAAGCTTGTGCAACCTATCGAAGAAATGGAAAGTAAAGTTGTGAGTGATCACACTCCAGAAGAACCCACCAACGATCGTACTAAAGGTGGCCTGGTGGAAATGGATCAGTGCAAGGTTGAGGAGGATATACTCGTCGTTGTTGTAAAAAAGTTGCTCCCCAAACTACGTCAATATTCTCGCCCAAATGTAATTTTGTTTAAAACGGTTTGCTTCACACTTCACCATAATTTAAGCATGAATCTTATTCGCATAAAAAAGCGCAGTCCAACGTGTATTCAAACGATGAAGAGCAGCTACTTCGAGCCCCCCTCTTGCTGTCTACTGTGAAATTATTGAAGAACCTCCCAAAGTGGGCAATGGATCAAAATTTGCACAGGTAATTTTAACCTTTGTCTTTATCTGACATTTTATGCATTACGTGTACCCCTCTTTTTAGTCTTTTAGCCTCAATGAGCCAACTTTTACTGAGCAGATCTATCAGTGTTCGACAAGATGCAAGAAAAATCATGGGTCAAGTTGTCCAGGTACTCGGTCCTTCATACTTGCCTTTCGTTATCAAGGAGATGAGGCAAACGATGAATAAGGGTTATCAGGTGGTTCGCTGCGAAATATTTCATTTATTTTCGGTTTTTTTCAGGTCCACATCATGATTTTTACGGTGCACACTATAATCGCCGTACTAGAAGACAAAATGGTTTGCGGAGACGTGGATGATTGTTTGCAGGATATTTTCGAGGTGCGCATAGACATTGGTTTACTTTTCTCGCAAACTATCTGATAAAATTTTCAGATCTGTAAAATGGAGTTATTCAGTGAGTCAACGGAGGAGAAACAAAACGCAGCAGTCAAGGTCAATATTCCTGAGGCCAAGTCTAACAAAGTTCTGGAGACCTATACCTACATGGGTAAGTTTTTATTAATAGGGCGCTTACAATAGAGGTTCGAGGTTTAGGTAAAATGGTGTCTACCGGGTGGTCCAAGAAATATGCACACTTGTAAACAACCATAAATTTTTTTGTGGTGCGTTTTTCGAAAATCTGTTAACGCCATTCGACTCAGAATCGCATAAAAATTTTCAAAATTTTTTTTTTGAAAATTTTCGAAATTTGCCTTGGTCCCCCCTTTAAATTTGAAAAATTTAAAAATTTTGGTAACTCATTTTTGAACGTTTTTTTTGGTCGTAGGCGAAATCAACATGTAACAACGACAACAAGGCAACAATAACATTCAATTTCTAACATCGGCATAACTTTGTTCGGCACTACGGCCCTCCACTTCAATGCCCCTCTCCAATCGGCGGACATAAAAATCGATTGATCGTTTTTTGCCAGAAAAATTCTTACGCGATTCTGAATCGAATGGCGTTCACAGATTTTCGAAAAAAGCACTGCAAAAAAAGTTATGGCCGTTTACAAGTGTGTACATTTCTTGGACCACCCGGTAGATATCGCGTTTTTCATTGATATATGCCAAATCTGGTATAGATAACCTATACCTAAAACCAAAAAGTATATATAGGTCACCTATACCAGATTTGGCATTTTTCTATGAAAAACGCGAGATATAGTCACCGTTTTACTTCGATCTCGCACCTCACACCCCATTGTAAGCGCGCCATAAGATTCTGGAGTTGTTTCCATTATTCGAAATTTCAGGGAGATTTGTCAGTGCCGAACATTTAAATGATGTGCTCTGTTCTATGAATAAGGTACACCATCATAATGAGCAAAGGTTTTAAATCCTTATATATTTTACAGATAATTGAGGAGAGGCCACAAGCGGGAACAATGAAGAAATTATCGGGACTGTTGCGGGGCTTCAGCACAGGTGTGAACAATAATTCAAGCTTGGGTGTGCCGCAACTCCTAAGCTATGCTCTGGATATATTGAAGCAGCACTTAGATCAAGTTCTTATGCATCAATCAAACTCCATCAGCAAAGAAGCTCAGCAAAAAGCCAAAAGCAAACGCCCCCCTAATTGTCTCTTGCTTGCTCCTGAACCAAAAAGGCAAATTTTGATATTTCTTGCCATTTTTCATTGTCTGTTTTTTCAGGTTGGGTGAAATCATAAAAGTCTCGTCAAAGAGCAGGGTCTCAATTTTTGTGGAGTATGCTCTTCAATTGCTTTGTGATGTGATAAAGAATAGATGCTCAACGGTGAAAGATGGGGAAGATGTGCTGGCTCTTCTAAATCATTTTGTTCCGTTGCTTACAAATGCTCTCAAGCTGAAATATGAAAGGGTGGGTAATTTTACTCGAAATGCCTGTACTTTTAACACTTGTGTTTAGATTATTGCTTTATCGCTGAGATCTCTTGTTGGTCTGATCAAGTATCCACTAGGACACTTCTCCACCCATATTCAAGCTATTGTTGATCGGTTGTTCGTCATTCTCTCTGAGTATGCAGGAATGGGGAATAACCCAGGATTGATCGAATTGAGCCAACTGCTGTTCAAGGTGTTTTGCATTTACTTTAATTGAACTAACATTTTTATATTTAGTGTTTCGCTCAAATGATAAGAACATCTTCATCGCTCACATTGACATCAAAGAAAATCCAAATTTTGCTTAACTATGCCGAAACCGATATGCTGGACAGTCACAAGCAGGCAACAGCTTTCGATTTGGTGAAGGCGATTATTGGGAAGAAAGTAGTGGATGAAAAGGTTAGTAGTCATCAATTGGCTAGATTTCTTGTTACAGTTAGTGTTTTATAGGTAGACAACGTAATTGATTACTTGTCGGAGATTGCCATCACTTCTCACTCGGCTAATATTCGTGAGCAATGCCAGAAGGTTTGTAAAGGTTTTTTTCTTTTCGGCAATATGTAATTATTTGACTGTTTAGACTATTCTCTTGTATTTGACTTCTCATCCGACAGGGCGTAATACTATCGAAAAGCGCTTGGAATTTTTCCTGAATCAGACTGAATACGAATTTTTATCTGGAAAGATATCGGCCCTTCAGATGGTCATCATGTTAGTTGATGTTTGCAGCGAGGTAAATTTTACATTTCCGGAGCTTAGCGTGAACTGTCAATTTCTAGGAGACAATAAGTGGCCTTTCCCTGCTTGTCTTCATGAAGTTGGCTACTTGTCTAGTAAATGAGGAGGACGATGTGTTTCGCAAATTTGCCTCCATGGCCCTTAATAAACTTCTGATGGTAGTCAATGAATCAGCTCTAAGTGAGGTGCTTGCAGTGTCAAATGATTGGTTTGATTCAGACAAGGTAGGTATCGTGTTAAATAATGATATTATTTAACACCACTTAGGAAACTGTACGTTTTTTGGCCTTGAAAGTGTTTGCTGAATTCTTGCAGTCTTTTCCAAACACGAAGTTGTCGCAGAAGAAGGCAAGTTAAATTTTTTTTTCAAATTGTTTAGTAAAGTTTTAAGCTGATGGAAATATCGTGCAGTGTCATGAACTCGTTAAGTCAGAGCGGATTTATAGAGTCAACACCAGAAAATATCATCTCAGCATCTATTGAATTTATTGCTCTCTTATTGGAACCATCAAAGTTAGAAATGTTTTGCAGTGTGGTATGCTCCGGAAAATACATCACCAAGTTGGGGGGGTTAGTACACTTTTGTATTTTTTGCCCGCTTTTTGAAGAATTCAAAAACACCCGACTTTTGCAGAAATTTTGGTATCGTGCCTCAATTGCTCTTCCTCGAAAGAAGTTCAGTTGTGCTCCTCTCGTTTTCTGGAAAAATTGCTTAACTCTGGTGATGCTGCGCTTGTGGGCAAATTCAGTGAGGCCTTTGACGGAGGGTTTGAGACCATCTGTCGAATCTTGTGCATTCAACTAGGAGTAAAGCAGTTTGATCAGACGGTAGGAGAACAGGTGACTTTAATTGTGGTTTGTAACGGTATAAATAAAAATTTCTAGGCTTTGAAAAAACCTGGCCGTGCTGATGATTGGTCTCAAAACTGATGCATTTACCCAAATAGCTTATCGACTGGAGAAAATGTGCTGGAAGGAGGTTGTGCGATATCATGATCAAGCATTTAGAGTACGTTGAATTCAATATCTTGTATTGTATTGGGGTCTCAACTATGCCTTTTAATTTAGCGACTAGGGGTATTCAAACTTGTGGCAGTGTGCCTTCTTAATCGCAAAATGGACACTCCAGATCTAGAAGATATGTGCCGCAAATTCATGCCAATTATTTACCGAGAGATTAAGCGGAAGTCTGTTAAGAGTAGGTTGATCGTCCCTATAATCCGTGTATACTTTGAAAATTTTGCAGATACCGAAGAACTGTATGAGCTAGCAATGGAAGTTGCCGTCTTGTTCGAATCAAAGTTGGGTGAAAAGCAGTATTCCTCCTGGTTATCACTTTGTGAAAAAGAGTCGACTGCGAAGAAGGAAGAGCGGAGGTCGAATGCCAAAGCAGTGGCTGTCCTTGATCCTGCAAGGGAAGCTCTAAGGAAGCAGAAGAAACACCAAGGAAAGAAAGTGACTAAGAAGCGTAAGTTGGACGAGTCGAAGCCATACAGAGTCACCAAGCGTAAACGCCGGGATGAAATTCAAGGATGTGATTGAGGATAATAGTTGTTATTGCTGTTGTCTGTTATTGTTGTTCAATAAATTTCAAAGTAAGGAGCGTAGTGTGTTTCTCTCCATTCATTTCTATTTGTGTTCGATCCGGTCCTTTCTCCATCGGAGAGTGCGTGACATTTCGTCGAAAATGGTTTCGTCGCAAGGGATCTTTCGTCGGAAAAATGACTTGGCCTTACGTTGTAAACTTTATTATTTTCGTTGGTAAAGATTTTTGACTAAAATTTGAATAGTTTCAAGCAGTGCAGGGAACTTCTCCTCGTCTTTCGTCCTCGTACTACGAAGACGAGCACCTCCAAAAATGAGGTACTAGGACGAAGTACGAGGTTCAAAAATTACGAGGAAGAGGACGAAGGGGCGAACACGAGGATGGAAGACGAAAGGTGAAGACGACTCATCCTTGCTTAAACTTTCTTTATTCAAATCTATTTTTTACCGAAAAGTTTATTTTACGAAAAATCCGATCACCATTTTCCTCTAATTAACGCGCCGGGGCGTTTATTTTTAGATCCCCGAAACAGTGTTGTGACTTCTTCTCCTCTTTCCTCTTCCTCCTGAGGAAGAGGAGACGACGATTTAAAAAAAAGCTATGAGGAAGAGGATGAGGAACTTTTTCAAAAATCGATGAGGAAGAGGAAAAAAATTTCCCTCAGTGAGGAAAAAATTTTTCCTCGATTTTTTCATCATTTTTTCCTCATTTAACAATCCACTGGAGCCACTAAATTCACTATCCGTCGTCGCCTCATAAAGCCAAGCACGAACACGAACAGCCCAGTGGGGTGGCGCACCATCTTGCATAAACACCAGATTTCGAGAACCTGCCGAAATAATTTAATTGTAAAGGATGTCATTAACAAATCGGAATGATTACCTCGAACTTTTGCAAAAAGTTGTTGTTGTAGCATCTCTAGATAGTTGGCTCCGTTCACGTTTTCGTCAAAAAAGATTGGCCCTACCACACTTTTGCGACTAATTGCCGCGCAAACAGTAACACGCGGCAAATGGAGTGGCTCTTCGAGAAATCAATGAGGGTTATGGCCCGACCAAAAACGAAAATTCTGAACAACAACGTTCAACATCTCTTAAAGAACGATCCAGGGAATACCTGATGATTTATACCAGAGATGATGGCGGGACGGGAGTCCGAAGGGGTTTCATAAGTAATTCCCGTCCCGGAACCTTGTCGCCCACCAGCTCGTGAATTGGAAAAAGGGGAATGGAGGGGATATTTGATCCCACTTCCTTTGGATCCGCAGGGAATCGCCTTAACCAATAGTCCACCAAACCCCAGGCTGGGAAAGTGAAGAATTTTGTAGACATCACTTGCGTCGAAGACGCAACAACTTTTCCCAATTTTTTTCCAGCTGTTCCGTCCCGGAGTAATTTTATTTGTTTTATTTTCCCGTGCCGGGTTTTTAAAAGTTGTCCCGCCACTTTATTCAAAAAACTTTATAAATGAAAAACTCCTGTTGATCTTTTCCGCATACAGACCACGAAGATGAACGGAATGGACAACGGATTCGACAACGCAAAAATCCTTTTACTGCACAGTGAAAAACATTTAATCTGAAAGAAAAACATAATGATTAAGAGACAGTTGCAGAGTGTAGCAATCGACAAAACAAGTGACAAACAAGTCGATTTTCGGACCATAGGGGACCAAGGCAAAAAAGTGAAAAATTTCGAATTTTTTTTCGCCTTATATAAAAAAAACAAAAATGCCCGTCAAGAGAACGCGATTGTCGAAAACAAAAATTCGAAAAACGGTCTATAAAAAAGTTATAACCATTTCAAAAAGGCAGAATTTTTTGAAACACCCTGTATATGAGCATTTAAGCAAATGTGTTTTTTGTAGCTTGGGTGTAAGCCTAACGCGGAGGGTATTCCAGCGTATGTTAGGGGCACAAATATGTGCCTCAACTGCGAAAATAGAAAAAACGAACAATAATATTTGAATTCCAGCATTATACAAAAAGCATTATACATTTGAGTCTTCTAAAGCCAAATTTTGATGAGAAACATGATTTTTGCATTTTAAAGCACGTTCGAGCTAGTGAATAACAAAATTTACGAGCTTTTTATTCGTTACAAGATTTGCGTTAGCGCTGTAAAAAGCGCCCAGCATCAACGTCGCCCACAGGAACCTGGCGCTAATGGCGGCCGAAGTATATACTTCATACAACCACCTCGTTCGGCCATTTCAGCACTTTCTTACCTGCAAGCTGGCTGGATATGGCATTAACGGTGGACTTTGATATATATTGCTTGTCGAGTAGTTGTCAAATTTTTACTTGAATAAGTGTGACTGTTTTCTATTTGTACACTGTCCACTGTAAATGCACGTACTTATGGCACGAACTCATACTGTTAAATCTCATTTCCAAACCATAATCATCAACAACTACTATAGCGCTGCTTGGTATTGTCCGAAACATTGATTTTTTAGCCCACTTTTTGCGATCATTAATTTTCGAATATGGTGTCCTTTGTTAGGAAATGGTACGCCAGCTAGCGATTGAGCATATAAAAATTTGGTGATTGTGCGGCGAAAAAAATTTTTCTGGTCAAACAAAATTTTGAAAAATTTCTCGATTCGCGAAAAAAATTCGTGTTTCGTGTTTTTTGTGCGCTAGCATGTGCCGCGATTAATAAAAAAAAGTTTGGTCGAAAATGATCAGTCCCCATGAAGCGATTTTGTTTTTCAGTGGGGTACTAAAACTGGGAAAATCCTAGAACTTGACCAGGTTTGAGTTCAAATAAGTTTGAATTTGTCTCGCGAGGAATTCAAATTTTGGCGGGTATTTTCGAATCTAAGAGTAGTTTTATGAGTAAATCGACCATGCTGAGCACGAATCCGGTGACAGAATCACGGGTTTGCTTATGAAAAATAAATTTGGTCAAAAATTTCCAAACCATATGCTGCATTGCTGCTACCCCTATTATCCACTTTAAAAGCTGTTTGCCAAAGTGTCTTTTTAATTACTTCTTTGTTATTGAAGACACTCAACCTTTTCTTTGTGCAGAACTAGATCATATTTCGTGTAAAGAAAAGGCAAGTCTCTAAAACAATAACAAAAAGTAGACAATTACTTCCACTTGTTCAATTCCCACTCTAAAACACTGCACTCATGCTAACCTTTGGCGCAGCTATTATTTCCACCTTCGTAAGTCTGATTTTTAAGCCAGGTTGTGCCCAATAAACACTTCTTTGTCTTCAATTGCTTATGGACCACCACCTTTCTTATAAGTCACTTTTTGTTTGCTGTAGTTTTTGGAATAAAAATTGAATGGCAGAGAAACAAGATTAGGCAATTATCAGGAAATTTTTTTCCTAGTGTTGGCAAATTTGATACTAAAAAAAATAAATTGGGTAAGGCTGAAACTAGAGAGGATGGCTTGACCTTTTCGGGACGGGACGCGAGACGGGACAGGTCAAAAAGTTATATCGGGACGGGACCCCGGGACAGGGAAGATTTTCGGGACGGGACCCCAAAAATTTCCGATCGGGAATTTCAATCCTATATGCTTTATTCATCTCTCAAACAAAACAAACAATTTAACTAGAACTACGTCAATATAACGGCCCGCAGTGGGACCGGCCGTGGAGAAACCACTCCGGCGGCACCTAGACAATAAGAAGGTACAGCACGGGTAAGAAGCGTGGTGAATTTGTACACTATTCACTTCTAACCGATGCTTTGTTCGACCCGGCTGATATGTGGCATATTTCGTCTTTTAACTCCGTGCCATTAAGATGCAAATGCCAGAATCAGCAAACAAGGATGAATTTAAAAACGGTCAGGAAGTGTCATGACTTTTTATTTACCATGGTTATAATTTAAAATCAACTCAACAGGCTGGATTGGTCGATTCATTCATTTGAATCGACTCAACAGATGAGTAACATTGTTCTGCATTTTCAACTAAATCTTCAACCATCTCCATCCCACCTTCCATCATCTACAGGCCATGATCATCCACAACCATTACAATGCAATCTTAATGCAAGCCCTTTAAGACAACAATGATTTTCAAGCCAGCGCAACGAAAAAAGAGAGTTAAAAAATGCTATGAAAGCAAGTTGCGGAAAAGTTTCGAATAAAAAAGAGGAGAAATTTGAATGCCCCGAGCTGGCCGGGCCACGGCCCCTCAAAAACTGCACTTTAGATTATTAGCAAAATTTGGCGCCAAAGCCAAAATTTTGAAAAATCGCTGTTTTTGAGTTTATTTCATCCAGCACCTCTGTTTTTTTTGATTTTCGTTCTACCTCTTGTAAGTTTATTGTCAAAAAACTCACCACATTCAGCGCTTTCGAAAAAGCTATCACTTGCCCAATAAACAGGACGAATCTCAAAACTAGAAGAGATTTTCGTGAATATTTCCGAAATTTCGGTTCGATTTGTTTGACTTGATTGATATCAGCGCTGATTTTTTTGACGATAAGTTGCTAAAGCAAACCTTAGACCTGATAGAGGAGTGAATTTGCTGCGTTTTGTTACCAAAAAAGTATGCAAAAAATGCAAATTTTAGGTGTCTTATGCAAAGTTAGACAGAAAACGCAAAAGACCCTATTTTTATTCGGAAAATGGCAGTTATTTGCTGTTGATGGTCTCTAGTTTGTAAAACTCTTGGTTTTAAAAATTCTATTTTGGCGATTTGATAGAAGAGATTGTCAGCTTTGTTTTGGTATATAAAGATGCTTTGAAAATACAAAATTTGGAGTTTTCGATGCAAAAGGAATTTAGTATAATTTCAGGGCTGAAGATGGTCTCCACCCGAAAAACGTCCCTCAAGTTTAGCGCAAGGTCTCTCTCCGAAATTCGTTCAGCCGCAATCAAGAAAAGATGGGCAAATGGAGTCATCAAGAAGCAGAAGCAAGCAGAAACCAAAACTCGGGCTGATGAACAAGCAATGATGATGCGTAGAGCTCGTTTATGTAAGTCAATTTTCCTATTTTGACCAGATGGTTCTGTAAGCTTTTCTGGTCTAATTTCTGATAAAAATTGGTCTTTTCCTCCAGCGAAACTTTCTGATGAATTGGAAGCGCAGAAGAAACAGAAAGAAATCACTCTGAGCTTTGGATGGTGCGTCTGCTAGGCTCTCATCAGCAGTGCTCAATGGACAATTCCGATCATAGAAAGTCTACAATTGTGCGTCAATAATTATGATGCCCTCCGGCTTATTTTAATCACATTGTGTTCACGGCCACTGACTGCGGTATGTTAATTTTGTATAAAAATAGGTAAAGCAAAATGAAAGATTTAGAAAGAGTGAAAAGACATTCTGACATTCATGGAGGAAAAGGGAATCGATCCATCAGCGTACCATTTTGTTCAGAAGTTGAAGTGATATTTTCGCTTCCAAAATATATGTCAGGTCAATAATATTTTTCTTAACAGGGCACTTTCCGATAAGACCAACCATCCCAGTGAAGAAGTACACCAAGGAGCAGGTTTTCTAAGCTGCTAAATCACAGTTCTCGTTTCGTGATGGAAGGGGTCAAGAATCTTGTTCCTATGAAGCATAATCTTCCAATAACCAAGGTTTTCTATTTGAACTGAGTTCGTTTTTTCTGTCAGAGCAGTCAAAAGAAGTCTTACACTGCAAGGTGAATGGTGACGAAAGGCGGCTCTCCTGCATGCGCGAAAGAAAGAAGACGCTTAGAAGTATCTTTTGTAAGAAATCTTTTGTTTGATGGAAACTCGATTGATTTGTAATTGTTCAGTTGTTAGGGTTTTCAATAAAATTGTCGAAATTCAAGCAAAGTATCTAAAATTCAGAAATATTTTGAACATGCGCAAAAAGTTTTTTCAAAATTTGTGGCGTTTTGTTTATTTTTAATTAATCTAAAGTGCAGTTTTTGAGGGGCCGTGGGGCATATGCGAAGCCAAAAGTCTAGAAAATTTTATCAAAATTTTGTCTTGAGAGGAGACATAAAGTAAATATTTTCTCATATTTTTTTATACTTGGACAGCATCATTTTATTCTTTTTTTCTTGAGTTATTGATCACTGCTTTTGATTTTAGTCTCGCTGGATGGATGAAATCTCTCAGCCTGCCCGGTGGACCTACTCAGTCAGTGTAAGCTGTTCTTTACTCCTCTATGAATCGATTATCAGTGATTTAAATTTAGTTTTGCTGGATGGATGAAGTCTTTCAACCTACAAGGTGGAAATACTTAGTCAGTGTAAGTTGTTATTCACTCCTCTAGGAATCTATTATCAGTGCTTTGAATTTTAGTTTCGCTGGATATATGAGGTCTCTCAACATGCAAGGTGAGTCAGTCTATGCTGTTTATTCCCCTGTCATTTATTAAGATTTATTTTGTGATTCAGTTGTGTATTTATTGCTTTTAGTGATTCTCGCTCCCATGAAGTCGTCAGTTATCGCGATCAAAAAGGAAAACCCGCATGGTGAACAATCTCAGTCATAGTACATTCGGCTATCTTGGTTCTTCAGTGACTTAGTAGTGTATTTAGTGCTCTCAGTGGTGCTATTCAAGAAATACTGTTGTGTCATCTATACTTATGTTGTAATGTATGTCTGTATAGGCAGTATTAATAAAAACAATTTGATGATTTAAGAAAATTTGAAGGCATTAATTTTACAATTAGGGATGTCGAGCATTCGAGATTTTCGAGTACTCGACTCGATACTCGAAACTCGAAAAATTTCGAATAATACTCGAAATTACTCGATTTCGAGTACTAGTCTCGACAACCCTATTTACAATCTTCACAGCTAAGTTTGAGTCAAACAATGAAACAGGTTTTTGTTTTTGAAACACATAAACGTCGCAAAGCTGATATAGTTTGTTAAATCTCTGTCTGTTGAATGTGATTAAAGCGCTTAAATTCTTTTCGAATCGCAGGAAACAAACAAACTTGCAAACTTTCAAACAAAGTTCATCTTTTTTCTCTAAAACTCGAAATAAGTAACTTTGCAGCTAAAAAGAAGGCACTTTTCAGCCAGAAAGAGGTACATTTAATTCTTGTCCAAAAAACTATTGCCCTAAAATTTTAATTTGATCTCCTTTTCAATCATTCATTTCTAAACTAGAAAAAAGCACTCAACTTGTAGCCCCCGAAAATCCATTTCTTGTTTATTTCCCTACCTTTTTTAGAAGTTTTATTGACAATGGCCATTAAAGGATGAATTGGTTGAGCAACTCTAACAAATACACACACATCGTTTGTTGCTTGACTTTGTCCCTTCTCCGAAAACAAACAAGTAGTTTGTCGGTATAGCTCATTGGTTGCCCTAGCTGGACAACAACAGCTTAGCTGCAGGTCATTTGTTTGATGTGGTCCGGGAATCTTGACTCCGTCCACTTTTGTAGGCTTTGAATCAGCCGAAAATGGAGTGGTGCACAACGGAAGTTTGCAATAAGGACTTAATACACAGAAGGTATTTGTTGCATAATTTGTTTGAACTTTTGTGTTTTTTGTAGGTTTTGTTAAGCTATGGGCTTTGAAGATTTGCTGGTTTCGTCGGATGAAAGTTTTGGATGAAAAGGCTTTTTTGTGTTATCAAGTGTGGGTATATTTTTTTGAAGATTGGATTGTCTCTTATAAGATTTAAAATATATGTTGGTCATAAATAGGATTGTCGAATATCCAATTGGTCCGGACAATTGGCCGGTGAATGAAAGTTGGCCAGATGCATATCCCGAAAATTTTTAGAATTTTGGCCAAAACTTCGAATTTTTTTGAAATTTGGTTAAATTTATCGAAAAATATAAATTAGGGATTTTAGTGATCTCGTTTTTTGTACACATGGACAGTGTTTCTAAATTTAGTGTGACAGTGACGTTACTAATGTCAGTGTGACACTGACAGTGACACTGACATTGAAGTGTCAGTGTCACACTGACAATACTGACGTCAGTTTATGTCGCTAGTTTTATTTCATTTGGCAACTACTTGTTTTTTTGTGATGTGTTTTCAATGTTTGCTGAGATATTTCACTGTATTATTATTATTTGATATTTCAATTTTCATTTCTTAGATCAAAATGGAAAATTCCAGAAGCAACAGCAATTCTTCTGAAAGCCCAGTTGCGCCAAAGAGAACAAAGATTGATCCCGTATGGCAAAGCTTCACGCAAATCAAAGGAACCAAGAAGGCTCACTGCAATATATGCCGAGAGGTCAGTGGTCTTTTTCCTATTTCTTGGAATATTTTTTTTTTTTCTGTTTTCTGCTACAAGCGCGCCATAGAAAGAATATTTTCATCAGCTGGATTGTCAACGAGAGGGATCAGAAACAGGACTCAATTCGCATTATTGAACGCTAAGTTAACAATTTCGTGTAAGCAGGTTTTCGTTAAAGGGGCAAGCCCACGCTAATAAGAGGTGGTGCCCGGGAACCCAAATTTTTTCCTAATCATTAAACTTTTTTACGGATTTTTCAACTTGGTTTCTAACAAAACCATACCTAAAATTTAATTTTTTTCTGTAGTTCTTAACAACATTTTATTAACATACAAAATTAAATTTTAGACATGGTTTTGTTAGAAACCAAGTCGAAAAATCCGTACAGAAGTTCAATGATTGGGAAAAAATTTTGAATTCCCCGCGCACCACCTCTTATTAGCGGTGCCATGCCCCTTCAAGCAGGTTTTCACCTACCCCGCAAATGCGGTGTCAGAATTTTGTGTTTGCCTAGAAAGGATGCCAAAATGAATTATCTGCGGAGCTATCCGCTGCAAAATTCTCGTCATGCCGTTTTCTTGTTTCCCTTTAGTCATAAATTTTTAAATATTTAATTTTCTCGTTGCATTCATTAGTGCATTTCACACCAAGAATATTGAAATTGGAGATATTTGATTGATTCCATCCTCAATATGTTTTACCGCCACTTGCTAATTCATCCACACTTGACTGATCCTACATAATCATGCAGTCTTTCTATTTTTTCTGAAAGACAATTTGTACCTTACCAGCCAACAAATGTCACCTTGGTCACTTTGATGAATTCAGCAATTTCTTGCGTATTTTATTCACGCTTTGCGGAGTGTTGTATGAGAAATTTTGCTTTTTTATGTGGATCTCTTCAAACTTATTGCATACTGTATTGGCAAGTTTAGTGAAAGAAAGCATTGAGTTGGAAAGCGACCTTCTTAATTCATTGACTACCCTAATTTGCGGATGCTGTTGCTGCTCTATTTGTTTGTTCTTCCTTGCTTACTGTAATCTTTTGAAGTTTTCGAGTCTAACTTTGAGATTTTTATATGTTTTGGCAGTAATTGTGTTATAATAACTATTGAATCACTTTTGTTTATCACAAAACTCCAAAACCGATCAAAAAATATTCAAAAACACTAAACAAAAACATTTTTTTACCCCAAAAAATTGTCTGTTTTTATCTTTTGAAGCAAAAAAAAACTAGAAAAATGGCAAAACAGTTTTAACACAAAGGGTTTTTCAAAGTCATTTGATGATTTCTTTTTTCTTCTTTGTTTGAGGATAAAAGAATTATTTTCGGTGGCGCGTAATAGCGGCTGGTCATTAGACTGGATGGGAAAAATGCAGAATAATGGTAACGCTTTTTTTTTGCTTTTGGTTGCTCCCAACTGTCAATTGTGGAAACAAAAACAATTAAATGTTCCATTTATTTTTCTTTTTTTCTTTGAAAAAGGCAAATTTTGACCTCTGTGTAGGTTGGAGGAGCAGGTTATGTGAGCAGGAAATGAATCCTTTGTGTGTTTTAAAAATCTTAGTTTGAGAGGAAGAGTGAGAAATCGGGCAATGATATTAGAAAGGAAGGTAAAAATTGAATTTTTGGTGAGAATTTTGGAAAAAGGTGCATGTGCCGAGTGGGAATCGAACCAAGGTTCAGCTACAGTCAAACCTCGATATAACGTACCCCTTGATATGACGTACCCCTTGAGACCAGGGATTTGACAAGCCTCAATGCTGAGTAGCACAAAAGATTTTTAATTAATGCCCCAAGGCACTTATTCTTTGACTAGGTTCTAGAGACAAGGATATTATTTTTTAACCTTTTCTAGTGGGCGCTGATAAAAAGGGGCGGCTAAATTGCACTAAGTTCCCAGCATTCGAGTGCACTAAACCTCCAGCACTCATTTTAGCTTGTGAGACCAAGGCAAAAAAATTTTTTTACCAATCTTTTTTTTTAATCAAAACGATATAAAAGTGTAAACAAGCAGTTTTTCAAGACTTTTGCAAAAAAAAATAGTGCAATCGAGTGCTGGGGGTTTAGTGCAAGTGCTCCAAAGGGGCATTTATTAGAGGTTGCATCTTTATCTTTATTAGCACACAAGTGAAACAGGCTAACAAACTGGAGCTAAAAGACAATCTGATGCTACTGGACTAGCTCTCCTTCTTTTAAAACCACAATTTGGACAAAGATTGGACAAGCATTTTCTCTAATTTAAGCATCCCTCTTTGATTCAAAATCGTGTTGTGTTGGCGTTGTGTTTTTGACCCACTTTTTGAAGACTGCTCTCAAGCAAGTTACCACTCATTTTGTAGCTAGTGAGATGAGCTACAAAATGAGTACAGTCGAGTCCCGCTAACCCATCACCACTGGGACCGGCAAAAAGTGCCGGGTTAGCGGTGGTATTATTTTATCGGGCCTTAATCGACCCTCTATATAATCACCCTTTATTCAACTATTTTAAGAGGGGTAAAGGGTTGTATAGGAAAGGGGAAAAAAAGAGGGCCACTAATGGAAAAGGTCACACTAACAAGAAGATGTTGAGCATAGTTTTGAATACTGGGGCCTACCGCATACACAAAAAATTGACGCAAATTGAAAAATGTTGTAAACTATGATAGATGCCGGTTTATTGGGGGTAATTTTATTGGACGGTACCAGTCTTAGGGTGCCGGGTTACTGGGGGTGCCGGGTTATTGGGGGTGCCGGGTTATTGGGGTGCCGGGTTAGCGGGACTCGACTGTAGTAACTTGCCTGGAAGCAGTCTTCAAAAAGTGGGTCAAAAACACAGTGCCAAAAACGCAATTTTGAATAAGGGCAAGGCCCTAAATTAGAAAAAATATAGTAATTCGGCTGTTTCAAGCTGAAGTTGAATTAGGACAGGATCCTATAATGTTTCGGGAAGGAGAAAGTTGTGCCATTTCAGTTTGTGCCCAAATTAATTGAATACTTCAGTTAATTTGGGCACAAACTAAATTAACACAAACTGAAATGGACAACTTTTTCCTTCCCACTGTTTCTGCCTATACTGTAAAGAGAGCAGATATACATAGGCCCTTAGGAAAGAAGGAATAGGTGGCTGCGTAGTCTAATGGTAGCACATCAGCCCGGAAAACTGGAGGCCGCAGGTTCGATTCCTGCCACCATTTTGCCTCTTCCTTCCTAAACTTTTCTATAGAGTCGAACCTGGATAACCCCTTAAGTTCGTTCCGGGTCCGACACTTTTTTTTACCTCGATTTTTGAAATATTTTGCTAACTGTCATTCGCCAGTCTATTCCAAAAAAAGCAGGGAATTTGATTATGCCGGTCGTTTTTCCAAAATCTTTAATTTTCGCCATAAAAACCAGCTGATGTGGATAACCCGACACCCCTTTTTGGAAATCAGGTGTCGGGTTATCAAAATCCGCGGGTCTTTATGGCAAAAATAAAAGATTTTGGAAAAACCACCGGCAAAATCAGAATCCCTGCGATATTTTGGAATAGTTCGGCTGTATTAAAAAGTGGTCAAAATTTTTTGGATTGTCACACTTTTTAACACTTTTAGGCTACATATTTCTATTTTTTGAAACTTTTCTCACCCCATACCTAGCATCAGTCGCCTGCTATTTGCATTGTGTGGATTTATATTGATATTTATGGTTGACGGGGCTGTAAATTTGTTGAAGCGAAACACTAGGCACCTTTTCCAACCAATTTCACACACAAAAGACAAACTTTTCCTTCAATTCTTCCCCTTTTTTGGGTGCCGCAAAAACAAACAGAGGAAATAGTTCCCATTTCGGGAATTTTTATTTCCATTTCTTTGTATTAAATTGAACAAGGCGAGCCGGGAAAAAGTGGAAAGAAAACAATCTGAACAATAACAAAAGGTGTGCTTGACTCCGCTCTTGCTGCTAGAACTCAAAAGTACAGCGCAAAAATAGATTTTTTCTGTGTTTTCACAACTTATATACACCACAAAGTCCAGATGGACTTTTTCGTTAAGGTGGACTTTCAGTGTTTGGCAATTATTATCGCTTTATTATTTTTTGATAGGTGGCTTAAAAAAAATTAGCTCTGAACACGGTGGTGGTTTCGGGCTTTTGAAAATACAAACTAGTAATGCTCGAAGTTGATCCTGAAACTGGTCCAGTGAACGCATGTAACGAACCCCCAAAAAGTTCGTTCCCACCTCGATTTTTGAACCTTTTTTTAAGTTGTCTTCCGTCAGTCTAGTCCGAAATATCGTAAGGATTTAGATTTTATCGATCGCTTTTGTACATAACAACAGTTTTGCCGAAAGATCTCGATATAACGAACACTTATTTTCAAAAAGGTGAAAATAAGTGTTCGTTATATCGAGACCCGTGGGTCTTTTCGGCAAAACTGTTGTTATGTACAAAAGTGATCGGTAAAATCTAAATCCTTGCGATATTTCGGACTAGACTGACGGAAGACAACTTAAAAAAAGGTTCAAAAATCGAGGTGGGAACGAACTTTTTGGGGGTTCGCTGTATCGAGACTCGACTGTATACCGTATTGTCTCTAATAAGGCTTCCCGGGCTTCGGAACAGGTTTGTGGATTTTATTATTTTGGTGGTTTGGTTTGTATATTGTTTGGTTGGAGGACAGGTTGGTTTGACACAGCCTCTAAAGTGACGTTCATCAAACACAACTTGATGCTGGAGAACGCTGGTCTTTTCAAGCAATCTGCAGGGGAGAAAGCCGCGGAAGAATCTGAACAAGAACAGGAGGCACAAATTGAAGAGGAAATTTTTCATGAAGTAGAATATTTTGATTTTGGTTGATTATCGAATTGTTATGTGGAATAAAGATGCTTTTAATTGATTTTGATTACAAACGTTTTGAAGAAATGGTTGACAAATTGATCATATGATACAAAAATGCTTGGTCCTATAAAATGACCGATATTTGGTCATTTGACCGGATTATTAAATGACCGGTCATTTCAGCAACTCTAGTTACGACCAAGGTGGTATACTTGACGATTACCTCAGCTTCAGCCGGCTGAGTTCTGAAAATTTTCCTCAGCCATCAGCCGAGTCCAAAATTTTACCTCAGCTCAGCCGCTGAGGCGGGTCCAAAAATTTTACCTCTGAGCTGACGGCTGAGGTAAAATTTACCGGCTGAGGCTGAGGCTGACGCTGACCCGGCTCTGAGGCGACTCTAACGTAAAATTTTCCTTGGCTGCAGGCTGTACCATTTTATGATGGCTGACAGCAAAAATTTGGCTGAGGCTGCCGGCTGAGGTAAAATTTTGGACCCGGCTGATGGCTGAGGCTGACGGCTGAGGTAAAATTTTGGACCCGGCTGATGGCTGAGGAAAATTTTCAGAACTCAGCCGGCTGAAGCTGAGGTAATCGTCAAGTATACCACCTTGGTCGTAACTAGAGTGCTGACCGGTGGTCAAATGACGGTCATTTGACCGGATTATTAAATGACCGGTCATTTCAGCAACTCTAGTTAATACGGTAGGTTCGCTGCCTACTAGGAGAAATCATATTTACTCCAAAAAATAGATCTCTGTGATAATCAACCCCTAAAATTTAGCATTTTTTCCAAAAATACAGTTTCCATTAAAAAAAATGCTGTCAAAGACTTTGCGAATTTTTTGTTGATGTTAAAAGTATTCCGAAAATCTGTCTACTTGAAAGTACAATTTCCGCTTTCAAAAAGTCAGTAAATCTGCTATTGTTCTTGAAGGTGTGAACAATAGCAGGCTGAACAAAACAAAGAGAAAAGTTTAGGCGCACCTTGGCTGTCTTTATAAAATGTCTATTGTTGTTGTGAGTTTTCTTTGTCAAAAAAACAATGTAACACTTTTATTTTTACACATTTTTCGTAAATGTTTTAAACACCGAAAAAATGTTTTCTATTCATCAAAGGGCCTTTATTTTCAAAAAAAAAAGCCATAATTTTTAGTAGTTTTGTAGTTTTTTGTGCTTTGGTAATTTTGAAATTATTTTATTAAAGGAAAAAGTCAAGGTACTTTAAGTCAAGGTAAGTTTTGGTACTAGTTCGGTATACCTCCTCCCATTTCATTTTTTAACCTTTAGCAATTTTCCATGACCTTTTTTTCGAGGCTCATTTTTTTTCTGTCAGGAATTCGATTAAAGAAACAAGCAAAAATATGGCAGTCATTGCTAGTGCAGAACGGCGCTAGTGCACAATCCGTTTCCGTTTTTGCGTTGGTCCCCCCTTTTATTTTTTTCAACAAATTGTTTTTAATATTTTCAAATTTGTGTCAAATATGATGTCAGTACTTCTTTAAATTTGTTTTTAGATCAGATGTGTTTCACTTTGGTCACCGAAGCTGTTCTCCGCCAAACTTTGGATTTCGATCATCTTCGTCTACGTGATCTGTTTCGAATGTCAAACGAAGATATCATTTACGCTCTCGCTGGGTCTAATTTGCTCAAAAATAAGATGAACTGTGATCGGTGTGGGAAGCGCATGTGCCTTCATCAGCGAACCCAGCTTCAGGATCAGTTACAGGTTCATCTTGCTTGATGACTACCATATATATAGTGATGAATATTGAAGTGGATGTGTAAGTCATCGTATTGATAATTATGCAATTAAAGTTGTGTAAAATGTTCATTTCCGCAGCTATGTGTTTCGTATAATAAATGTGCATGAAAATAAATTCAAAATAAATCTGCTGTTCAAAAATAATTTGTTGAAAAAACAAAAGGGGACCAAGGCAAAACGGATTCTGCACTAGCGCCCATTGCTTTCTTTTTCCTAGTTAGAATACATCAATATAGCATCGCTTTTTAGTTTTTAGGCCGATGCTATATCTAGCGTTGCGGGTCTTAACGGCAAAATTATTGTGTTACTCAGAAACGACTGGCAAAATCAGAATCCTTACGATATTTCGGACTAGACTGACCAATCAGTTTTTGCCAAAGACCTCAAAAAGAGAATTAAAAGAGTGTCGGACCCTAGGCGTGAACGAGCTTTGGGGGTGGATGGTACAGTGAGCGTCGACTGTATTTGTACTTTTCGTATCTTTTGATGTTTCTATGGACCACAACCCTACACCTAGAAATTCCAGTGGAATTCCGGAAATCCATAAAAAGCTAGTAGGAATTTCAAATTGCCAGAAAATTAAAAATTTAAGATAGTAGGATGTTAGCCAAACTAGTACCACTTATTTTGCATCTTCTACAAAATGAAGTATTACATCAGTAACCCAGTATACAACAAGTACAACAAAAAATATCAAATAACAAAAAAGTCAAATTGCAGTGGAAATGCCTGCTTTAATTTGTGCAAAAAATATTTTAAAGTGACTCGAAAGGACATAAAGACAATCATACAACTGGAAATGCTGCTACTATATATAACAAGACAGTGTTGCTTTGCAAAGACAGTGTATAAGTGGGGGTTGCTCAATAGCTTGAAGAAATTCCAAAATTTGTTGAAAACATAAAACGTGTGTTTTTTATTTTTTTTTGAAATTTTCATGCGCTTTTCCAAATTCCTTTTAACCACTTTACCAATTTTGAACCCCGATGCAAACCCTGAAATACATAGGCGTACCCAGGGGGCCTAGCCGGGCTATAGTCCCCCTGTCAGGATTTTTAGCCCGTTTTGGCACCAAACCACCCCCGTCAGAAAATTTTTCACGACCTGGGTACGCCTATGCCTGGAATAATTCTACAACAACCATAAAATTATCCCATTAAACAAAATAAAAAATTGCAAAAAAAACACTTTAAATTTTTGGTTCTTATCCTTTATCCCGACCCCACCCTAATTTAAAAGGGTGCCGGACACTGGAAAATAGTCTAAAAGTATGGAAATTGAACAAATTTTTGTCAGCTTGGTCCTACTGCACCAAGAAACTCTGGTATGCATGCATGTTTATGCCGCCAAAAAGGCGAACCAACTTATTTGTGTCAAAATAAAAATAAAGTTCAACAAACTTGGGTGGGGTCGGGATAAAGGATAAGAACCAATACTTTTCATAAAGTAAGTAATTCAAATTCAGACTATGGCGGAGATCTTCATTTTAAGCAATAATTATAACAAAAAAAAACAGTAGGTTGATCCAAAAGTTTGTGAAGATTTAAAAATAAAAAATCAGCTTGGTCCACCCAGCTAATTTTTACTCAAATACCAAAAGCCAAAGGGGCCTTTTCTTTCATTTTTTGAATTCGCGGCTTTTTTTATTTAATTTTTTTTTTTGACGGTCCGGCTCTTAGACGAAGCCAAAGGCCAGCTTACATTAGGAAAAGCTCAAACCTGTAGCAAACAGTTAAAAACGGCTTGACTATAGAATCCTCCCCCCCACAGGGAGTGATCAGGTGGAGGAGATAACATCATATTCGTGTTTCTCGACCCCGATTTCATGAGAAAGCCACGTGTTTTTTTAGTTCTGAGAAAAAAATTTTCATGGTATCATGGGTTTTTTAGTCGAAATTTGAAAAATTTTGAATTCGCGCCTTTTGAATTTTCAAGGGATTTAGGGCTGTATTGGGAGGGGGGCCCCCGCAGGGGGCTTGAGAGTTAGAGATGCGCGCACCCCCTTACCTTAGACATGATTCCGAGAAGTACTCTTGATCAAAAAAAACTCTTGATCACCATGCCAAAATTTTAAAATACCAATCTTATTCGAAAATTTTCAAATCCACACAAACTTTTTGCGACAACCCTACAAAAAATCATAACAAAATTTTCAAATTCACGTCCAAAAAAATACTCATGCTTCCTCATTGTTCAGACCAGTACAAACGCTTGCAGTACCCGGATTGGACATACTGGCTGCGGCGGCCGCTTGCAGATACTGCTGTTGTTTCAAAGCACAAGCCAATAGACTCCTGTTGATCTGCAATTGTTGCTGTTGGTGCTGGTCAAACCCAGAGCCAGCATTGTAGCTATTCTCAGGCGAAATACTCGAGTTACTGGTCGGCGGCATGCTGCCAAAGCCCGCAAATAGACCAGGGTTGGCCGCTGCCGCGAAGAATTGCTGGGCGTAGTAGCCGTTGAGCAGCTGCTGGGTGGGGTCCAAAGGCACAGGGGCCTCCAGCGCCATCTTGGCCGCGTTGAAAAAAGCCATGGGATTGCTGGTCACTGGACTGCAAAAAGTCCTATTGGTGGAGAATGCCTGGTTTTGCTGCGCAAATTTGGCCATCGCGGCGGCAAAAGAACCAGTTGTAGCGGATCCAAAGTCTGGGGAATGCAGTTTAGGGGTTAGCATGTTGGAAGAACTGAATTGGCTTTTGAGAGAGCAGGCTGAGGAGCTGGGTGTGGGGTTGGAGGGGGTCTGGTGGATGTTGGAGGCACTGGAGTTTTTGGGCTTGCGCCTAGGTCGGTACTTGTAATCAGGGTGTTCTTTCATGTGTAAAGCTCGAAGACGTTTGGCTTCGTCAATGAAGGGTCTTTTTTCAATGTCGCTCAGCTGTTTCCAGTCCTGAATTGATAAGGGTTGAGAATAGGCTTGGATCAGGGAGATTGAGCTAAGTAAAAAGTAGTTTTTTACCTGTCCTAACCGCTTGGAGATCTCGGAGTTGTGCATTTTAGGGTTCTCCTGAGCCATTTTGCGACGTTGTCCGCGACTCCACACCATAAAAGCACTGAAAATTTAGAGGTTGTTGTGGTCTCGGTGATAACAATTTTTTTCTTGAGCAACAACTTCAAAAATGATCATTTTGACTATTTTTTGTGATCTCAGCTTTTTTGAGACTGAGATATATTTCAGGTAAATTCATTGGTAAACCCATGAACAAATGCCTCATTTGTTGAAAGCTTGCAAAAGTATTGCATGGTGCAGTGGTAAAGAGTTGAGTTTTTACTTTTTCGGGTCTTAGTCTAAGACTCTTAGGTTCGAATCCACCTTGCGACGTCACTTTTTATTTTTCGTGTTTTTGTCTTTTCTAGAGGCGAAATTTGACAAGATAACAAATTTGGACCCTAGTATAGAATACCACCCCCCCCCAAACTTATGCTTTCTAAAACTTAAGTAAAGAGCACCCAAATATATGTTGCAGACCCCAGAAAAAGTGCGTAAAACACTTATTAGTCACAACTTCCATACACTGGCCTACCCCTAAGCCTAAGTAAAGAGCACCCAAATATATGTTCCAGACCCCAGAAAAAGTGCGTAAAACACTTATTAGTCACAACTTCCATACGCTGGCCTACCCCTAAGCCTAAGGGCTAAGCCTGAACTTGTTGATCCAAAGTAGAGATGATGGCTTGACATTTTTGGGACGGGACGGGTCAGAATTCAAATTTAAAAATTTCAGGACGGGACACCGGGACGGCACAGGTGCCAAAAAATTTCCGGGCGGGATTCCGGGACGGGACGATTCTCTAAAATTAACGGGACGGGACGGAATCGTCCCGTCCCGTCATCATCTCTAATCCAAAGGGTAGTTACAACGATTTTTAGAAGGTCTGATTTTGGGGGTATTCTATACTAGCGCCCACTTTTTAATGATTTAAGCCTAAGCGAACTTCCATACACTGGCCTACCCCTAAGCCTAAGGGCTAAGCCTAAACTTGTTGTTCCAAAGGGTAGTTACAACGATTTTTAGAAGGTCTGTAAAATGTCAAAAATAATAATTTTCAAAATTAATTTTAAAATGCCTTGGTTACCTCTGCAATTTTCTTACCATTTTTAACTGGCCCTGGTCTTTTATTGGCGTCATCAATCCCCACTTTTCATAATTTTTAAAGACTAAGTCGATTGTCCTATACATTTTAAAATTAATATTTTAAGAATAATGGTCGGAAACATCTAACAAAACGGTGGAAAATATATATAAAAAGCTTATCTCAAAAAAATCCCATTTTCTCTGAAACAGTTTTGAAAACTATATCCTGCGGCCTCATGCCCACGAAAATTCCGCTTTTCCAAAATCCCCCAAAAACGCTGCAAACTCACTTCATCGGTCGTTTCACATGACTATTAAGTGCAGCAGCAGAATGTTCACCGCCTGGCAAACCTAAGCCCATAGCCAGAGCGTGAGGCATCTGGGTATGCTGGAGCAGCATAGCTGCTGGGCTTTGGATCTCTCCATCGCTGACACTCAGACTCCTGTCGTCTGGGAACTCGCGCATACAAGTGGAGTCATTGGAGAAGTGTGAAGAAGTCTCTGACCTCCTCACTTGGTCCTCCAGCTCTTCAACATCAGTCTTGTGCAGCAGGTACATCTGCTGGTTGACCACTGAAGTTTTGGAGTCAGGTGGACTGCTGGATACCTGGATGAAGTGGACGGGCACTTCTGTCATCATTTTGTCCACACTTCTTCCCCAAAATGAAATAGAAATAGCAGTAGAAGTAGCAAAAGAAGGAATCAATTCAGCCGGAAAATGCTACTTTTGCTTGCCTGCTTTCTGTTTCACAAAGGTTTCCTGCAAGTGACACATTTAATGAGATGTTTGAGAGTTTTGCTTTGAAATCTTTTTGTTGTTGAAATTGTTCTGCAAGTTGGTTTTTTTTTTAAGTAGCAAGGTGATGGCAACAATGGGGGTGTAATGTGGGGGATAGTTTTGGTGTACTGTAGGCTCAAAGTGCCAATAAAGGCTGGGGCACAAGACACTAAAAAGGAGGCTGGCTAGTTAGCTTTTTTCAAATTTTCGACACTTTTTTTTTAAAGTAAATATTTATGTGCGTTTTTATCGCATGGCACTCATTAGCCGAAATTTCCTCAGGAATCCGAATCACAATGCAGTATTTGAAAAAAAAAAGCTTGATTGTCGAGATACCGTATTTTCTGCATTAAGTCCCCCGAGGGAGTTATTGTTCAACCTCAAAAAAGTGGGATCGATTTTGAGATTTTAGGGTGTTCAACCGAAATCTGAAAAGTGGAATCAGGAGAACTTGTGGTAATTCAGAAAATGCAAAAAACAGATTTGCAAAATATTTTCTCTAGGCTGAGATATTGGGGGGAGGGCCCCCCTCCACAAGGGGGGAGTTATTAGAGAGGGGGACTTAATACAGAAAATACGGTATGACCTCTACTTGGAGGGCTATGATTTCAAATGACGACTATCCATCCTTAGGTCATGTGATACATACCGTATTTCCTCTAATTAACACCCCCTTCTTCAAATCGTGTTTTTGGCATTGCGTTTTTGACCAACTTTTTGATCACTTCTCTCAGGCAAGTTACCGCCCATTTTGTAGCCAGAAAGATGAGCTATTAAATGGTTGGTAACTTGCCTGAGAGAAGTGATCAAAAAGTGAGTCAAAAACACAATGCCAAAAACACGATTTTAAATCAAGGGGGGGGTGCGTTAATTAGAGGAAATACGGTATTTTTGAGGATATTTTAGCTTGCAGGCAGAGGTTCCCTGATATCAGAACATTCCCTTTATCACGTGACATGACATGATATGATAGGCTTATCATATCAGCATCACATCACCGCTATCACATCACTATCATATCACGCAAGAAAGTTCGAGGGCGCTATCACATCATTATCATAGCAATTCAGGGTTCTTACCACTATCACTATCATATCAAATAAAAAAATTCAAAATTTTTTCTCGAACCTCATCTGATAACAAAAAATCGTATAATATCACGTGACATCAGACGTTGTCATATCAAGTCACTATCATATCACGCAGAAAATTTTTGAGCTATATCACTATCACATCATGGCAGACGAAAAATTCAGGACCCTTATCATAGCACTATCATATCAAGCGGGGATTTTGACGATCTTATCATATCATTATCATGTCAGGCGGGGAATTACTGTTTCCCTATCACTATCATATCATATCAAGTCCCATATGATCCCCCTAGGAACCTCTGCTTGCAGGGAGTAAAAATTGCATACAATGAATATGCATTGCGCTTACTTTCCTCAAAAAAGTATCAAAAATTTGAAAAAAAAAAAAACAGAGATATGACTAAAAGGCAGATTACCGCTTCTTCAAAATGTTGGCACCCCAATTTAAAATGAGATTTCAGTAGACAAGCAATATTTTTGTGAAGTCAAGAAAATTTTTTGGAAAATCAACTATTTAAAATTGTTTAGACAAAACATGTGACAATTATTAAGCGGTTTAAAACCCGTAGGAAAGCGTAGGAATTAGATTCTAGGCCTTGTTTTGTTAGAAAACATGCTGAAAAATCCGTACAGAAGTTCAATGATTCGGAAAAAAATTTGAATTCCCGGGCACCACCTCTTATTAGCGTGGGTATGCCCCTTTAAATAAAAATATGAATTCAAAATTTGAATTTCGCGCCAAATCGTACTTTTGGTTATACAGTCGACTCTCGATACAATGGACCCAGGGTGACCAACTCAAATTTTGAAAATAACGGCAACATGTTCCAAAATAACGGCATTCCAAATAGAAGAATCCAAAAATAACGGCATTTTTTAATTTAATAATCCAAAACTAGACAAAATGTCATTATTTTCAAAAAACGGCAATGCCACTAAATAACCGCAAGTTGGTCACCCTGAATGGACCCCCAAAAAGTTTGATCCCGCCTAGGGTCCGACACTTTTTAGCCCGATTTTTGAAGTCTTTGGGCAGTTGTCTTTGGCTGGTGTAGTCCAAAACATCGCAACGATTCCGATTTTACCAATCGTTTCTGAAAATCGCAATAGTTTTGCCGAAAGATAGCGCCTCTCGATATAACGGACGCCTATTTTCAACAAAGGCGTCCGTTATATCGAGAGGCGCTGGTCTTTTCGGCAAAACCATTGCAATTTTCAGAAAAGATTGGTAAAATCAGAAGCCCTGCGATGTTTTGGACTACACCAGCCAAAGACAACTGGCAAAAGACTTCAAAAATTGGGTTAAAAAAAGCATCAGACCCTAGGCGGGAGCGAACTTTTTGGGGCCCGTTATATCGAGAGTCGACTTTACTTTGAAAAAGTGAAATTTTTTTTAAAAATCTGTAAAAAAACTAAATTGAGTCCAAAGACATGGTCGATTTTTTTGCACATTTGAACAAAAATTTGAAAGTGTCTATGCGCAACTGTTAACGACACCCCCAATTTGCCGCTTTTCATTCAATTCATTGAGTGCTCTCTGTTTTCTGGTTGGCAACTAATTAGAAGTGCATAGAATGGGAGAAGCCAGCAAATAAACAGTTCCCCCAGCCCCTATTACTCGCTTCAAAACAGTATAATAGTAAGGAAAGGATGTAATTTAGGGATTTTGTCTTCTTTATTCAGTGAATAGTAGCACTAGATTATTGTTGTTACATTATTATGTGGGAAACAGCCGCAAAATAAGCGGTTTACACTCTTTGAAATTAATATGCATAGACATATATGTAAGAAGGGGGACTTCGACTAGAAACAATGTGTGTGCCAAAGCCATATTAATTGCATCCTTAGCTGGGAATGGGGTTAGCAATTAGTCAAGGTAAAGATTGGCAGGGATAGCGAACGTCTTGGTGTAGTGGATAAATGCACACGCTAAGAGCACTTTTTTCCCCAGGTAGGAAGTTCGATTCCCACTACGTACAGTATTTTTAATTTTCAGATTTTGCACTATTTCTGGTCAATTTCTTTGACAAATTCAATCTTTTGCCTGAAAACTGTTTTAATTTGTCGAAAAATCTATATATTTTCCCTGATAATCCTCATCTCTATTATCCCCCTCTCAATTTTGGGAACATATAGCTCAGACCATGGCAAAAAATTTTGCACAACTACTTTCTTGCACTTACTTAAGTGCTACGAAATCTACCAATTTCACTCTTTAGCACCCAAAAATTTCGAGATCGACCCAAAATTCAAAATTATTTGAAATTATTATTATGAACTGTATTAATCTCAATACAGTCAACCCTCGTTTATACGGCACCCCCAAAAGTTCGTTCCGCCTTGGGTCCGACACTTTTTTCAGCTCAATTTCGAAGTCTTTGCTAAATGTGATTCGCCTAGTCCGAAATATCGCAGGATTCTGTTTTGCCGGTCGTTTTCAAAATCTTTAAATTTCGTCATAAAGACCCGCGAACCTCGGTTATCCGGCACCCTTTTGAAAATCAGGTGCCGGATAACCGAGGTCCGCGGTCTTTATGGCGAAATTTAAATTTTGAAAACGACCGGCAAAACAGAATCCTTGCGATATTTCGACTAGACTGGCGAATCACATTTAGCAAAAGACTCGAAAATTGAGCTGAAAAAAGTGTCGGACCCAAGGCGGGAATGAACTTTTGGGGGTGCCGGATAAACGAGGTTTGACTGTATCCCTGTTTGACAAAAAGTCCTACATTTTTTTGTAAACAGCATTTATTCAAAATAAAAAGGTGTGCCAGCAATTGAAGTCGAACCTGAGAGCTGTGGAAAAAAAAGTATTCTCAAGCCGTTTATCCTCTACACCATAGTGACCGCGCCGTCCTCCGGGCCCGTCCCGTCCCCGTCTCCGTCCGGACGGCGCCGAAAAGTGAGACGGTCGGACGGCCGCCGTCCAAAAATAAAATTAGACGGCCGGCCGCAGGCGGCGAATTTTTAAAGGACGGCCGGCGGACGGCCGGTGATTATTTTTTTTCGAAAAGACGGCCGGTCGGACGGCCGGTCGTGAAAAGTCAGGACGGGACGGTGGACGGCCGGTGAAAAAAATAAAGACGGCCGGCAGATCGGACGGTGGGGAAAAAATTGACTGCAAGGTGATAAGTAGTATATCGCAATAACAATTTTGAAAACTTCCAAAACTTTTAAACGTCAATAATAAATGTGTAACCACTGATAACTAATCCAGAATACATGCACACTGCAATAAGAACAGCCGGTCGAAGACGGGCGAAAAAAATTGACTTTGGACGGCCGGTGGACGGCCGGCAAAAAAAATTTACTTTGGACGGCCGGTAGACGGCCGGGGCTAAATTTCAGAGGACGGCGAAATATTGGACGGCCGGCCGAAGGCCGGCGAAAAACGTCAAGACGGCGGACGGGACGCCGTCCAATTTTCGCTTATCGCGGTCACTATGCTCTACACTACGGATGGCATATGCGGTCAACGAACATATGGACTATAAATAAAGGTATAGGTTGATAAGAAAAGACACACATTAAAGACACAACAATTGAAATTACAGGGAATACACAAGGATTAAAAAGAGTGTTTACAAAGAGAAGCGTTTGATTTAAGCAAAGCAAATGGTGCTGGGAATGGGGTTAAAAGCCCTGTCTGTTCCCCTCTTTGACTACTGCGATAAATTTTGAGATTTACAAAACTTTTCTTGTTTTGAGTAGTTAACTATAGTGCACAGTTAAGTCAACTATTAGACCGAAAAAAAACCCGCGGTCAACTATGAAAACAGGCTCCAAAATCATAGACACATACAATCTGTTATAGTTGAAAAAAAAATCAAGAAAAAAAAGTTGGTGAGGCAAAAGTGCATAGAGCCAGGTAGGCAACCAGCCAGCACAATCAATGCGCAAAAACTTTGTGTCTCTGCCTCCTTCTCCAAATTCAGTAATACAAAATTGCGAAAGGGGTAGCGCCAGCACATAAAGGACTTCAAACAAAACGAAACAATTGAAATTGAAAAATTGTTGTGGGAAGAAGACTTTTCTCTTACTGGCTATTGTTGGGTAGGGGCAGCAGCAGCAGCAGGTAGTTTGAATGGAGGGAGGAGGACAATGGGGAAAGGTAAAGGCAAGTGCAATGCCAAACAGTCTGTCTTTCCCAGCCTCAAGTGCCTTGCTTACAAAAGGCAATAGAGGCACAATAGCGACAACAATCAAGTCAAAAGGGCGGACATCGACGTTGTTGGCATAAAATCCAACATATTAGTGTCACAAAAAGGGTTAAGCATGCTCTTGACAGTCTTGAAAAATAAGCTGTATACGGCGTTTGGGCAAAAAATGAATAAAACTATAGGACTGTAACTAAACTCTGCGATTAGGCTTAGGCACTTAGGCTTATCCAAATAAACATATGTTTGATTGCCGGAAATGACCATTAGTCGAAGTAATCATATTTCGAAACAGCAATTATCCAACTTTCAATTACAGTCCAACTTTTAATTACCATTAAAAAGGCATACCCGTAGACAATGAGAATAGTTTTTAATTTGTGGGGTGGCGAAGGGGTCTTCGTGGCTTGTGGTTGAGATGCCCACACCCACATACCTTAGACACAAATCACTCGAAAGAGATTCTGGATGCAAAAAAACATATGCATACCACAGTTTCTATATGCGGTAGACCCCAGAAAGTGAAATCCTGTTCAAAATCTATTATTTTTACCTTATTTTGACTTAAAAAGGCTAAAATTTGGTGAAAAATACCCTAAAAAGACCATCTACCCCTGAGGGGTGAGAAGCAAATTTTTTTGAAAAAATTAAAATTTTTTTGATCAGAAAGTGTTAAGAAATGTTTATTTTATCGTGTTGTGCAGAAAAAATTAGTTTGAGGGGTGATTCGGGGTCATTTTTCAAAAAATTGGAGTATGAAGGGGGAACTAAAGAAGTGCCCTTTTTCCGCCTAATTTTATAGTAGAATTTTTATACAGTCGACTCTCGATATAACGGGCCCCAAAAAATTCGTTCCCGCCTAGGGTCTGATACCTTTTTTAGCCCGATTTTAGAAGTCTTTTGCCAGTTGTCTTTGGCTGGTGTAGTCCAAAACATCGCAGGGATTCCGATTTTACAAATCGTTTCTGAATATTACAATGGTTTTGCCGAAAAGACCCGCGCCTCTCGAAATAACGCCTTTGTTGAAAATAAATGTCCATTATATCGAGAGGCGCAGGTCTTTTCGGCAAAACTATTGCGATTTTCAGAAACGATTGGTGAAATCGGAATCGTTGCGATGTTTTGGACTAAAAAGGCCAAAGACAACTGCCCAAAGACTTCAAAAATTGGGCTAAAAAAGTGTCAGACCCTAGGCGGGAGCGAACTTTTGGGGGGTCGTTGTATCGAGAGTCGACTGTATTCGTTTTTGTCCTAACTTTTTAAAGTGTTCAACATTAGCGTGTTAGCAGGATCTCAGCTTTCTAACAAGCTATCAAACTTTATCGAATAATTTTAGAAATGTAGAAATTTAGGGGTCTGAATAAAGTTTCAATAAGTTATTGTTATTTTGCTTAAATCAACGCGAAATGGTCGATTTACTTTCATGAAAAACTCTCAAAAGTTGGGTGTGTCCGAGCCAAAAAAAAAAGTTATGGCCACTTGAATGTTTGGTCAAAAACCATAGGGGGGACCAAGGCATTTTGAAGTGAATTTAGTTTCCTTTCAGGACCAAGGCATTTTGAAGTGAATTTAGTTTCCTTTCAGGACCAAGGCATTTTGAAGTGAATTTAGTTTCCTTTCAGACCAAGGCATTTTGAAGTGAATTTAGTTTCCTTTCAGTACCAAGGCATTTTGAAGTGAATTTAGTTTCCTTTCAGGACCAAGGCATTTTGAAGTGAATTTAGTTTCCTTTCAGGACCAAGGCATTTTGAAGTGAATTTAGTTTCCTTTCAGACCAAGGCATTTTGAAGTGAATTTAGTTTCCTTTCAGTACCAAGGCATTTTGAAGTGAATTTAGTTTCCTTTCAGGACCAAGGCATTTTGAAGTGAATTTAGTTTCCTTTCAGGACCAAGGCATTTTGAAGTGAATTTAGTTTCCTTTCAGGACCAAGGCATTTTGAAGTGAATTTAGTTTCCTTTCAGGACCAAGGCATTTTGAAGTGAATTTAGTTTCCTTTCAGGACCAAGGCATTTTGAAGTGAATTTAGTTTCCTTTCAGGACCAAGGCATTTTGAAGTGAATTTAGTTTCCTTTCAGGACCAAGGCATGGTTACAGGTTCAAATCCTGGTGGTAGCATGCATCATTTTTGTAACGTGTGTTCCCCACGCAGGTCCTCGGCGCCAGCGATGGTGCCGCATCGCGGCCTCCCCAAATTCTAGTCTCAAAATATTAAAAGGGGAAGTTTTATATGAGAACTAGGGTGGTGCACGGTCGGTTAACCGAACCGGACCAGTTTTTGCCAAATTAACCGAAACCGAAAACCGGGTACGAAAAAATTCCGGTTAATTTACGACAAAAATAACCGAAACCGAGTTTTTTTTCGGTTAACCGACCGAAGCGAAACTAAAAAACCGTAACCGAAAACCGAATACGCCAAAATGCGGTTAACCGAAAACCGGGTAGTGATAAATTAACCGTAACCGCACCACCCTAATGAAAACCCAAAAAAAAAACTTTATAAAAAATATCTTTTTACCAAAAATGTAGTCTCAGGTTCGACTCCTGCCTGGAACACGCCTACTTTTTGACGAAAAGTCAAAAATACCCACAAAGCAACTCCTTTAAGTGATGTTTTTGATCAAAAAAAGAAAAAAAATTCAACTATTGCTGCCTGCCTGCCGACAATAGAGCAGCAGCATCAGCCAGGCAATAGAAATAGCATCAAAAAGTACAAAGAAAGAGGGAATTATTCAATTTTGTTGTCTAAAATCCCCCTTTTCTTGTAAAATTCTTTTGTCTCCATTCTTTGTTTTGCTTGCCAGGGTGTTGTTGTTGTAGTTTCTTCTTCCCCCTTCAGCCACCAAATCCCCTTTTGTCAGTCCACTGAGATGGGAGAATGGGTTGGGAATGGTCCCCCCACCCACTTTTGTGTCCATCACAAAGAAAGCCTTAACAACAACAGGCAAAAGGGTGTGTATGTGAACCTTAAGATGTAAATAAAATTTTTGAAGAAAATTTGCTAGAAAAAAATATGCCTGCCATCAATGGGATTCGAACTTGATCAAGTTTTGCACCTTTTCTGAGACCCGTAAGACTGCAAACCTTCGACCTCCACCTGGGTCCGGCACCTTTGAAGTTCAAAAAAGACATTATTTTATCTCAAAATTTCGACCCTACCGGCAGGGTGACCAACTCAAATTTTGAAAATGTGTTCCAAAATAACGGCATTCCAAATAGAAGAATCCAAAAATAACGGCATTTTTTAATTTAATAATCCAAAACTAGACAAAATGTCATTATTTTCAAAAAAAAACGGCAATGCCACTAAATAACCGCAAGTTGGTCACCCTGCTTACCGGAGTATACCCCCCAAATCAATTTTTTAAGTGTTTCCAAACACCCTATATCAACCTAAAATCACCTCAGAAGTTCAAAAAAGACATTATTTTTGTGTTCTGGTCAATAAAAAATTGAGTTTTGGGCATTTTGAAATTTAGAGTTTTGGGCATTTCGTCCCGTCCCGGAATCCCGCCCGGAAATTTTTTGGCACCTGTCCCGTCCCGCGTCCCGTCCCGCGTCCCGTCCCGAAATTTTTAAATTTGAATTCTGACCCGTCCCGTCCCGAAAAGGTCAAGCCATCATCTCTAATCGTGTTCCCCAGAATGTCAGCTTTCGTTTAAAAAGGCGAAAAAAATGAGTTCTAATAGAGGATATACCTATTTTTATGAATGAAGTCATAGCCCCTCATTGAAATTTCGAAATACTATAGAGGCGCCGATAGGCGCCTGTGGTCCCTTGTTTTACAGTAATGTTCTTACTAACTGAGCTTTTAAATTGGTGAAACTTTTTTCCCATACCTAATTCTCAATGGGTGTCGGCCAATAAATCCTTTTGCATGGAGAAAAAAAACTGATTTGGAAGAGGTTTTGAAACAAAACAAAGAAGGAAAAAAAGATGATCAAATGAGGGGTGAGTCAGGGGAGCCTGTCTTAACACACCTCTCTATTTATTTCTTCTTCTTCTTTTTTCTGCTTCAATTGTCTCTTAATCACCTCTTAAAAACATCAACAATAACAATGGTGCTTGACTGAATGGCACAACTATCTAGGGGTTTCAACAGAGTTAGGAGTCCAAAAATTTTGAAGCATTTAACAAAAATGAAATTAAATATACGGTAACCTCCCGAATTCGGGTTTTAACACCGAATCTTCTCTGGGGAAGCCCTTCTCCAAAAATGACAATATGTACCTCTATTCGAATGCTTCAAATTCTCGCCATCCCAGGCGATTTTATAAAGACCTTCGACCATTGATGCTCTTCGGAAGATTTTTGGCTTTTTGAATAAGCCTAAGCAAAAATTTTGCTTAAAGTTCAAAATGCATCTTTTCGGGCGTTTTGAAAGGCCGTGTGCCCCTTTAAGGATAAAATTGAATTGCAGCACCTAATTTGTGAAATTTAGCACCTAATATGTTACAGTCGACTCTCGATATAAGCACCCCGAATTTCGTTCCTGCCTAGAGTCCGACGCTTTTTTACCTCTATTTTTGATAGCCTTTACCAAGCCTTTCCCTAAGCCTGTAGACTATAGAAACATCAAGAAGTTGGAAGAGCAAGGAGACGCAAGCGACATCGAGCTTTCATGGGGCCGCAAGTACTGAAGCGGTTCGATGGCAAAGAAATTTAAAGTATAACAAAACGTAATTAGATCATGAATGAATGGATATGTAGAAATAAAATAATTTTGGGTATATTTTGTCACTTTTGGAGTGGGGAGTTTATAGAGGTTATTTGTTACAAGGGACAGCAGGAGCCTATCGGCGCCTATATCGTATCGCTGAGCAGACTTGTCTTGAAACGACAAAAAATTTAAATTTCAAATTTGTGGCATTTCGTCAACAACAAACATGAGACCATACGTCATTTTTAGATCCGACACCAATTTAAAATGCATCATTTTCGACGTTCTTTTTTTTAAACGAAAGCTGACATCGAGGCGGATCTAAAAAAACCTGCAACAAAATATTTCGACCTCTTTTAGACCCTGTTATACCCCTTCAAAGTCAAAAAAATCAGAAAATAACTGAAATTTGGGGAAAAACTCGAAAATTTCTTTGTCAACCCTCAATTCTGACACCGGATTCGTGTTCAGGCCCACCAATTTACCTTAGAAAGTGTTCTCAGGAAAAAATTTGAACCACTCCCAGTGGCTGTAAAAAGGTGTGACCCACGGAACACCTTCCCACCACCCCCTCCCCGACCCAAATACTATATAGAGATTTGCAACACAAAATGTATTGCTACATTTTGATGTAATATCCAAAAACTTTCAGAAAATGTTAGAGAATAAAACAAAACAATAACTGCCAAACTCGCCTCAGAACACGAATTGGCCTTTCAATTCACCTATTTTCTTATTCTTTTTTGCCCATGTTATGTATTATTTTTTTCTTACAAATTATTTTATGGCCCCTTTTTGACTGTTTGAAGTACCGAAATAGTGGTTGGAGCAAAACTTTTTATTCCTTTTGTTCTGCTGCTACAAAGGTTTCTGCTGAGACAACAATGGGGCAAAACATTCAGACTGGGATGTGTTACTCTGAATAATACAAAACAACGGGGTTTTTTTTGAAACTGCTAAAGAAAAACAAAGAGATATTTTTTCTAAGCTTAAAAGAAACCCCACAATTTCGATAAAAAATTGGTTTGAAGCAGATTTGTAAAAATTTTTAGGAAACTGACCTTCGATTTTTACTTTATGAAAACCATAATTTTGGATTACAGTCAAACCTCGGTTATCCGGCACTCCAGTTATCCGGCACCCTCGGTAATCCGGCACTTCAGTTATCCGGCACCCTCGGTAATCCGGCACTTCAGTTATCCGGCACCCTCGGTAATCCGGCACTTCAGTTATCCGGCACCCTCGGTAATCCGGCACTTCAGTTATCCGGCACCCTCGGTAATCCGGCACTCCAGTTATCCGGCACCCTCGGTAATCCGGCACTTCAGTTATCCGGCACCCTCGGTAATCCGGCACTTCAGTTATCCGGCACCCTCGGTAATCCGGCACTTCAGTTATCCGGCACCCTCGGTAATCCGGCACCCTGAGGCCGGTCCCCAGGGGTGCCGGATAACCGAGGTTTGACTGTACTATTTTTGAGAAAAAAAGTCTTCATTAATCAAAATTTGAAACCAGAATTTCAAATAGTAGCTTGGTCGCTGCGATTTGACCAAAGTAAGGTCAATTAATATTTTCAAGGGTACAGCTCGTTATAGCATTGCCTTTTTGGGATTGAGGCCTTGAGAACATCGAGCATTGTGGGTCTGAATAGCAAAATAATCATGTTTCTCATGAACAACTGGCAAAATCGGAATCCTGGACTGAATCCAGGACTGGACTGACTTTAAAAATAGTGTCAAAGTGTTCGAGATTTTCGAGTACTCGACTCGAAATGATACTCGAAACTTGAAATTTTCGAGTGTTCGACTCGATACCAGAAACTCGAAAATTCCGAGCACTCGGCTCGAAACTCGAAAAAATCGAATATTACTCGAAATTACTCGATTTCGAGTACTCGACTCCCCAACTCTATCTATATACCAATTGGATGTGATTTTTGGATTCGATTACAGTCAAATCTGGGTTATCCGACACCCCAGTTAACCGACACCCTCTTTTATCCGACACCATAAGCCCGATTTGGTTGGCCTGGTAAACCTACACCCCAGTTAACCGACACCCCAGTTAACCGACACCTCTTTATCCGACACCATAAGCCCGATTTGGTTGGCCTGGTAAACCTACACCCCAGTTATCCGACACCTCGTTTAACCGACACCTCGTTTATCCGACACCATAAAGGTGGTCCCTTTGGGTGTCGGATAACCCAGGTTTGACTGTAGTATGAAAAACGTTTTTTAAAATAAAATTTGACTTTTCTGAATCGCTCAAGCATTCAAAAATTTCTGAAGAGTCATTATTTGAAAGCAGAATTTCAAAAAGTGTGCTGAATGACACCAAACTTGTAGAGAACTCTTTTTTTGAACATCACACAACAATGGCAGACAATAATAATAGCCCAATTTCACTGATATTCTTGCTCGGTGATTTTCCCATTCACTTCCAGGCAGTATTCAAGGTGGCTTTGGTATGCTCCGATTGCTCTGTTCACCATTTCTGGCGGTAGGCTGATGAAGGCACGCTCAATTCTTGTTTGGAGTTCGGTCATGTTAGCGATGGGCGTTGCGTAGACATGGCTCTTTATCCATCCCCACAGAAATAAGTCGCACGGAATCAAATCAGGCGAATAAGGCGACCAGGCAAACGGAGCAGGAGTACCTCGGCCCATCCAACGCAGCGGAAAAGTCTCATCCACGAACCCACTAAAGCAAAAAAAACAAGAAAGAATAGGAGAAGAGAGATACAAAGGGAAGCCAACCTTGTTGCTTTTTCGCTCAACGCTGCCTTCTCCTTTGAACTTGTTGTACCAATCGAGGATTCTGTTGCGATCGGGCACCTTCGCATTTCTCCCGAGCTCTCTCTGATAGCGAACGCCAAATGCTGCGACGCTTTTGCCCTCTTCGATGAACAATTTGACGCACTTTGCCTTCCCCTGAGCAGTGTAGACCATGACTAAAAGAAAAAAACTAAACATTTTATTGAGTCCCATTTTCAATAACGACAACGACAAGCGAAATAAATAAATTTGGTGTCATACGGTTGCCTAGAGTACCAGCTTTCGAATAAAAAAAATCGTGTCAAAATCATGAAAAAAAAATAGCCAAAATCCCCTATATTGAAAATAAACTCGATTTAAGTGAACATTTTTGGCGCTAAAATCAGGGAATCGCTTTATCGACCTGAAACTCAGAACTTAGAGGCAGTTCGTCATAGCGGATCGGAAAAATTAAAAGAAAAAATTTTTAGGGACGTTTAAAAAAAATTTCCTTTTGACTTCGATTTTTTTTTGAAAATTTTGACTTTCTCGAGGCAAAAAGTGGGTTTCAGGTGGATAAAAGTGGAAGTGAATTTTACAAAAGGCACATCATTGGAATCTCCTCTATCGATTGGTATATAATGTCTAAAATTGAGGTATGGCCAAAAACCCTGTGGGTGAGGTACTACGAGGCTCGACATTGTCAAAAATGGGCCAAATTTTGAACCTGCATGCAGGATTTTTTTAGATGGGCTGATATGGGCCGGTTTGTAAGGAATTTTGCCAAACAAAAAACCCTACCGCGGCAGTTTTTCATGAGGAATCGAATGGTGCAATCAGATTTTGAAAATGACGACAAAAATTAAATTAATGGGCCACTTTTTTCCACCAAAACAGGAATTTTGTAAAAATTTGCGTGTGGAAAAGAGAATTTACTGTGTTCACGGGGTCGCGTGTGAAAAAGGTACCCGAACCACCTGCGGGTACCCAAACCACGAAATACTCCCGAACCACCAGCGGGTACCCAAACCACGTGGATACTTCCGAACCACAAACGGGTACCCAAACCACCAGGGTACCGAGGGACGCGAAGCGGCCAGGTATAGTGTACCAGAGTGAAGGAAATTGCAGACTCATGAGGATTCCAGCTGCGAAGCAGCCTAGATGCAGTCGGACGCGCGGCAGCGCGTTCAAATAAAAACAATTTTTTTTCAAGAAAGACAAAAAAGTTCCACACAGTTCCTCTTCACTGGGCCCCTAGTTTCTTCATGAGAAAAAATTGTCCCACCCTGTAGAATTTCTCAAAAAACTAAAAATTTAAAGAAATTAGTAAAAGCCTAATAAAATTTTAATATGAAGTAGAAATTATGAGCCATACCCAACTGGCTTTCAAATTATTTATCTTAAAAAATAGAACAGTTGCTCAATTTTGATCAAAGAAAACCTCTTTGATTAGAACAAATTAAACAAACATAATAAGAGCCAGCCGCTTTAACAGTATAAGGTATGATTAATGGAGAGGAAAGAAGGCCGAAGTCTTCTTTTTCTTCAAGGCCATTAAAATATGCAGTTTTTATTTATTAATAACAAATTTTCACAATTGAGACTTCTAGCGGTAGTAATTTCAAATCTATGATGATAATGATGACAGCAAATAATTAAAACTAATTAGACAGAAATAGAGCTCTCAGCAATATGGGATCGGGTCAAAAATGACTAAAGATTTTGCTCGATTTTGCTCAGTTTTGGAGAATTTTCTCGAAAAGATTTTGCTCGAGCGAAATCCCAACCCTAGTTAATCCTATCTTGTAGAGCATAGTCAATTTAATTACTTATTGTAGCCGGAGGGATTTTTCCCGAAAATCAAAAAAATTGAGACTTTTCGGCAAGAGAATAGGCCAAAGTGCCTTGGTTCCCCCAGAAAATTATTTTTTACAGCGTGTTTCATCAACTTTCGAACTATTGTTTTGCCCATAACTTATTCTAGAATGCGTTTCGTTTATAATGTAAAAATTCCGATTTTTGAGTGGTACCCCATGTAGTTTGGGCCCTGGTCTGTGGTGGCCTTTGGATTGGCAACATCCGGAAGTTACATCCGGAGGTGGATGTTTGACCTCCACCTCCAGGCCGGATGTTCGGAGGTGGACGCGGAGGTTCAATTTTTTGGTGCGGAGGTGGATGTTTGAATAAACATCCGCCTCCGGAGGTCTTAGGTGGAAGTGGAGGTGGCGAAAATTTGAACATCCGAACCTCCAACCCATCTCCGTTGAGATGTGCCAAAAATTTAAAAATTAATTTCTTGGCATTTTGTTTAATTACGAAACTTCTCATTTCAGTGATTGAAGAAAACCCATGGTGGTTTGGCAGACTTGGTAGTCAGTTACAGTTGAATAAAGTATTATCACCAAATTACGTGAAGGTTAATGGAGGTGGATGTCGAAAAAATTCCGGATGTTGGATGTTGACGTGGAGGTTAAAAAAATTTTCGCTGGAGGTGGATGTCGAAAAAATTCCGGATGTTGGATGTTGACGTGGAGGTTAAAAAAATTTTCGCTGGAGGTGGATGTCGAAAAAATTCCGGATGTTGGATGTTGACGTGGAGGTTAAAAAAATTTTCGCTGGAGGTGGATGTCGGACGTGGAGGTTCAACTTTTTTTGGGTATGGAAGTGGATGTTTGGGTAAACATCCACCTCCGGATGTTGGAAGTGGAAGCGGAGGTTCAAATTTTTGGGGGTGGAAGTTCGGATGTTGACGTGGAGGTTTGTTTTTGAGCTGCACAGCCCTGATTGGCAAGGCATTTTTGCATGTTTCTTTTACTCAAAACTCTTAATTTTTTTGACTTATGGGAAAAATCCTTCCGGCTACGATAAGTAAACCGACTATGCTCTACAAGGTAGAATAAACAGAGGCTGGAGTACACAACTGTGAAGTGCTCTAAAATTGCAAATTAACATGTTTTTATTACGTTTTAAGGTCTAAAACATTCTTAAAAAATGTTTTTAGGGCGCGGAAAGACATTTTTGGGAATTTTTTTTACAAAAAATTGGACTTTTTTCCCCAAAAACGAGTACCTTGATACCCTTATTATTATTTTTACCTTGTTTTTCTCGCTGGACTAGGCAAAAGGAGCTTCTAATTGCATTTATATCTTACGAATCTTGCTCGGATTCATCTCTAAGGTAAGTGAGTGCGCGCATCTCTAACCCCCAAGCCTCCTACGCCCCCTCCGGGCTTGGGGGCTTGGAGTTGAGATGCGCACACCCACATACCTTAGAGACCAAACACTCGAAAGTGACTCTGGATGCATAAAAACCATATGCAAACCAGAGTTTCTTTACGCGGTAGGTCCCAGTTATCAAAACTACCGTACTTTCTCTAATAGAAGCCTATGGGCTTATATTTTTCAACCCACTTCTGGGGGTGGGCTTATATTAGAGACTGGGCTTCAATTAGAGACTGGGCTTCTATTTTTCAACCCACTTCTGGGGGTGGGCTTATATTAGAGACTGGGCTTATATTAGAGACTGGGCTTCAATTAGAGACTGGGCTTCAATTAGAGACTGGGCTTCAATTAGAGACTGGGCATCTATTTTTCAACCTCAAAATTTTCATGAACAATCCAATCGAATTTTTTATTAAAATTCCAACAAACAACAACTGTACAAGTAAATAAATTTAACAATCAATCGAAACATCGCTTTCATAACCATTCGACGCAAAAAATTTGTTATTAAAATTCACTGCATGAAAAACGATGTAGATAAAATGACTTTGGGTGGGCTTATATTAGAGACTGGGCTTCTATTTTTCAACCCCCCTCTGGGGGTGGGATTCTATTAGAGACTGGGCTTCAATAAGAGACTGGGTTTCTATTAAAGAAAATACGGTATGTTCAAATTCCATCTTTTTAGGTCTTTAAAGCACTAACTACAGGGGGGACCAAGGCAGAAAGTGTATTTTTCGGCAAAAATTTTTTTTTTGAAAAGTGTCGACCGCGCCCTAAAACACGTTTTTAAGCACGTTTCAGATGCTATAGCATTGAAATAACACCATTTTGGGCCACTTCACAATTGTGTACTTTAGCCTAAACAGATTTTGCTGATTCAATTTTACAGTTTGCGGGGTTTCCTTGTCAGTATAAATTTTTTTGCAAACAGTGGGTAGTTTTATGAAAGAACATATTTTTTTGAAAAATCACATTGCCATGTGGGTTCAAACTTATACAAGTTTTTAGGATCAACCACCACCAAGCTATCAAGACCTCATATACCGTATTTCCTCTAATAGCTCACCCTGCTCTAATAACTTAACGCCCCCCTCAACTTTGAGGACCCAAATCTCAGCCCAGAGTCAATATTTTTTCAACTCCCACGAGCTCTACCGATTCCGCTTTTTGGATTTTAAATTTTCACCCACAAATCTCGAGATCGACCTCAATTTTCGGGCATCCAAAAAATAACTCCCCCGGGGAGCTATTAGAGGAAATACGGTAGGTCACACTTACATCCGCATTACAATAAAACAAATAATATACCAACAATAAAATTATTTGATACTGTACAAAAAATACCGGTCAAATTCTTGGTCTGTGACCAGAAAAGCAAGTTAAGCCACAAAAAATGTGAAAATCAAAACAGGAAGAAATTTTTTTCTGAACAAAAAATAAATTTCAACTCTAGAACACACCTAAAAGGAAATGCCTTTGAGGGAATACAACCAAAAGAATGTTGACAATAATGGCGACAAACAAAACAGATTTGCCCTTTTTATTCCAACCCACTTTTTGTGTGTGCATAATAGAGGGTTGTTGAATGGGGGGCGGAAAGGGGTGGAGTCAACCAGGGGGCTGTCTTACATTAGAGCACTCCACTAACCACACAGCCATCTGATTGGTCAGATAGGGACAGGAGGCTAGCTTATACACTCAGCCATCTCAAACACATATTTCTCCTTGCGAAAATTTAGGGGCATGCGGCGCTACTTGGATATACCCATACCCCCCAAAATAATTTTTTTTAAAAGTGTTTCCAAACACCCTATATCGACTCAAAATCGACTCAGGAGCTCGAAAAAGGCATTATTTTTGAGTTCTGGTCTATAAAAAATCGAGTTCTGGGGTCAGTTAAAAGTAGCTCATTTGAGCAATTTTTTAGTAGTCAACTAAATAAACCGGCTTTATTTACAACAAATTTCAAACAGATATGATATCGACAGATATGATATTGTGTCCAAGGTATGTGGGTGTGCGCATCTCAACCCCAAGCAACCAAGCCCCCACGCGCCCCCTTCGGACTCTGGGTGCATGGAGAAGGATTGGGGTTGAGATGCGCACACCCACATACCTTAGACATAATTCCGAGCAAGACTTTTGATCAAAAACGCATTAAAAGGTACTTTTTGCCAAGTTCTATGTTGAAAAACAGGGTAAAACAGTCAAATGGTCGAAAATTGAAAATGCTTGAAACTCGATTTTTTATAGACCAGAACTCAAAAATAATGGCTTTTTCGAGCTCCTGAGGCGATTTTGAGTCGATATAGGGTGTTTGGAAACACTTTAAAAAAAATTGATTTGGGGGGTATATCCAAGTAGGGTCGGGCATGCTTTAGGAGGTAGCAAAAAAGGTATTTAACGTCCTAACCAAAAAAAGGTATTTAACGTCCTAACCAAAAAAAGGTATTGAACGTCCTAACCAAAAAAAGGTATTTAACGTCCTAACCAAAAAAAGGTATTGAACGTCCTAACCAAAAAAAGGTATTTAACGTCCTAACCAAAAAGGTATTTAACGTCCTAACCAAAAAAGGTATTTAACGTCCTAACCAAAAAGGTATTGAACGTCCTAACCAAAAAAGGTATTTAACGTCCTAACCAAAAAAAGGTATTTAACGTCCTAACCAAAAAGGTATTGAACGTCCTAACCAAAAAAGGTATTGAACGTCCTAACCAAAAAGGTATTTAACGTCCTAACCAAAAAGGTATTTAACGTCCTAACCAAAAGGTATTTAACGTCCTAACCAAAAGGTATTTAACGTCCTAACCAAAAAGGTATTTAACGTCCTAACCAAAAAGGTATTTAACGTCCTAACCAAAAAAGGTATTGAACGTCCTAACCAAAAAGGTATTTAACGTCCTAACCAAAAGGTATTTAACGTCCTAACCAAAAAAGGTATTTAACGTCCTAACCAAAAAGGTATTTAACGTCCTAACCAAAAAGGTATTTAACGTCCTAACCAAAAAAAGGTATTTAACGTCCTAACCAAAAAAAGGTATTTAACGTCCTAACCAAAAAAAGGTATTTAACGTCCTAACCAAAAAGGTATTGAACGTCCTAACCAAAAAAGGTATTTAACGTCCTAACCAAAAAGGTATTTAACGTCCTAACCAAAAAGGTATTTAACGTCTAACCAAAAAAGGTATTTAACGTCCTAACCAAAAAGGTATTTAACGTCCTAACCAAAAAAGGTATTTAACGTCCTAACCAAAAAGGTATTTAACGTCCTAACCAAAAGGTATTTAACGTCCTAACCAAAAAAGGTATTGAACGTCCTAACCAAAAAAGGTATTTAACGTCCTAACCAAAAAGGTATTTAACGTCCTAACCAAAAAGGTATTTAACGTCCTAACCAAAAAGGTATTTAACGTCCTAACCAAAAAAGGTATTGAACGTCCTAACCAAAAAAGGTATTTAACGTCCTAACCAAAAAGGTATTTAACGTCCTAACCAAAAAAGGTATTTAACGTCCTAACCAAAAAGGTATTTAACGTCCTAACCAAAAAAGGTATTGAACGTCCTAACCAAAAAAGGTATTTAACGTCCTAACCAAAAAGGTATTTAACGTCCTAACCAAAAAAGGTATTGAACGTCCTAACCAAAAAAGGTATTTAACGTCCTAACCAAAAAGGTATTGAACGTCCTAACCAAAAAGGTATTTAACGTCCTAACCAAAAAGGTATTTAACGTCCTAACCAAAAAAGGTATTTAACGTCCTAACCAAAAAAGGTATTTAACGTCCTAACCAAAAGGTATTTAACGTCCTAACCAAAAGGTATTGAACGTCCTAACCAAAAAGGTATTTAACGTCCTAACCAAAAAGGTATTGAACGTCCTAACCAAAAAAGGTATTTAACGTCCTAACCAAAAAGGTATTTAACGTCCTAACCAAAAAAGGTATTGAACGTCCTAACCAAAAAGGTATTGAACGTCCTAACCAAAAAGGTATTTAACGTCCTAACCAAAAAAGGTATTTAACGTCCTAACCAAAAAAGGTATTTAACGTCCTAACCAAAAAGGTATTGAACGTCTAACCAAAAAGGTATTTAACGTCCTAACCAAAAAAGGTATTTAACGTCCTAACCAAAAAAGGTATTGAACGTCCTAACCAAAAAAGGTATTGAACGTCCTAACCAAAAAAGGTATTTAACGTCCTAACCAAAAAGGTATTTAACGTCCTAACCAAAAAAAGGTATTGAACGTCCTAACCAAAAAAAGGTATTTAACGTCCTAACCAAAAAAAGGTATTGAACGTCCTAACCAAAAAAAGGTATTTAACGTCCTAACCAAAAAAAGGTATTTAACGTCCTAACCAAAAAGGTATTTAACGTCCTAACCAAAAAAGGTATTTAACGTCCTAACCAAAAAAGGTATTTAACGTCCTAACCAAAAAGGTATTGAACGTCCTAACCAAAAAAGGTATTTAACGTCCTAACCAAAAAAGGTATTGAACGTCCTAACCAAAAAAGGTATTTAACGTCCTAACCAAAAAAGGTATTTAACGTCCTAACCAAAAAGGTATTTAACGTCCTAACCAAAAAAGGTATTTAACGTCCTAACCAAAAAAGGTATTGAACGTCCTAACCAAAAAGGTATTTAACGTCCTAACCAAAAAAAGGTATTTAACGTCCTAACCAAAAAAAGGTATTTAACGTCCTAACCAAAAAAAGGTATTTAACGTCCTAACCAAAAAAAGGTATTTAACGTCCTAACCAAAAAAAGGTATTTAACGTCCTAACCAAAAAAAGGTATTTAACGTCCTAACCAAAAAAATACACATTTCACAGTTGAAAATTTTTAGGCCTCAAACATAACAAGGAGGCCGTTTGCGGATGCTAAATCAGATTTGTCACTCTGAAATGGCCATAACTTTTTTAATTTTTCCAAAAATGTTCTGTTTTTGCTATTTTGTAGCAGAGATTCAGGGCTTTCAGATGACCTATTGAAAAAGTAGATGATGTTTGAAAAAGTGAGATAAAAAAAGAAAGAATCCGCTTAAAAATCCTGACTCGAATTTGAGTAAGAATTTTTGGGTGGATTATTTCTTTTTCATCTCAATTGTTTTATCAACATTCACTTCACTAATAGCTGGATAGCCTCCTCGTTGTGTTTGAGGCCTTGAAAGTGATCTTGAACAAAAGGGCTCTATACGAGAAAATAACGCTTTTTTTGCAAAATAATGCTGATCCCATAGTTAGAACTTTTCAGCCTTTCTTACAAAACACGGGCGTTGGGAGATGTGTAAATATTATTTGAAAAGGAAACCTTACAAACTGTACGATCGAATTCGTAAATTCCGAGTTTGCCATCTTGTAGAGCATAGTCAATTTAGTATAGGTAGCCGGAAGCATTTTTACCAGTAAAAAGTGAAGCATCAAGCTAAAAATGTATTCCAGTCATAGTTGTGCATCTCCGAAAAACCACCGCCACCGCCGGCGGTGTCGCCGCCGGTGAAAAAATTTTGCTAAATTTTGCCGCCACCGCCGCCACCGCCGCCGCGGCCGCTACTCCGCCGCCACCGCCGCCGCCGGTGGCACCTCATATTTTGCCGCCACCGCCGCCACCGCCGCCGCCGGTGGCACCTCATATTTTGCCGCCGTCGCCGGTGGTGCCGCCGGCTTTCGCGTTGATATAAAAATTTTTTCGCTGCAGCCACGCTTGTCACAAATTTGCAAAAGAAGTTTTATTAAAATAAGTTCAATTGCGGCGCTATTAAAAGCCGCCGCCGCCGCCACCGGCGGCGGCGGCGATCAACTATGATTCCAGTACATCCGTTTTTGGGGCTTGGGGTTTATTCCAGCAGCGCTTTGGGTAGGGGGGGGAGGTATATTCAAGTAGCGCCAAAATTTTGATGCCCCAGGAACCCCCTGGTCTACTCTGGTCCCACAAGACAAAAAAATTCAAAAGCTGAAAAGGACTTTGGAATTTCGATCGTACAGTTTACGAGGTCCGTTGTGAGCCGAAAAATGTGAGGAAAAACAGTAGGATTCAGTAAATACAGTCAGCGCTTAATTATAATAGAGTCTTGTCAGTTTGTTATGTTGAGTTACGACCAAGGTGGTATACTTGACGATTACCTCAGCTTCAGCCGGCTGAGTTCTGAAAATTTTCCTCAGCCATCAGCCGGGTCCAAAATTTTACCTCAGCCGGCTGACTTCGGCCGGCTGAGTATACACCACCCTGGTTACGACTCTAACGTATTTTCCGACCTTGTGCTGTTTGTATCATTTTTATGAAAACAGCAAATTTGAATAATTCAAGGCATAAATTGATTAAGTTTGCTAAAAAAACTGAAATATGCCATAAAAAACCTGTCGAAAAACTGAAACGTGCCACGAAAAAAAAACATTTTTTCGTGGCATTTTTCAGGTTTTTAGCAAACCAAATGAGTTAGCCATACCCCAAGATGTCTTTTTGGCTTAAAAAAATTGAGTAGCCGAGGGCGACTTTTCAATATTCCAATTTTTCCTGAGACTTGGTTGCAGCAGTTGTTGCACCAAGCCTTACAAGCAAATATTCCCAATGCTTCTGAGATGTCCCACTGTTCATAATTATTGTTTTTCTGCTAATAGCAAAGTCCACTACAAACCTATTTGGCCGGGAAACAAGATTTTAAATGTTATTTAGGCGTTTAACACCCTTGAAAAACAGAATACATAGTTGTTTTTGTTTTTGTTTTTTTCTTTTCGAGCTTAAAAATAAAAGATATTTCATGTAAATTTCATGCAATTTTGACGGAATAAGGATTTCCTTAATGACTTTGAAGTGATTAAAATTACCGTAATTTTTTTTTCTAAAAGGGTGGCTGATTATCAGAGACAGGGTGGCCATATCGTTTTTTGAGAAAAGCAGCATTCGATCATGAAAAGGGGGGCATTTATAATTAAAAGTTCCAAAAAGGGGCATTTTATAATTATCCCTTGTCGCGCTCTAGCACAATTAACCACCAGTACAGTTAACCCTGCACTACAGTTAACCCTCCACCACAGTTAACCCTGCACTACAGTTAACCCTCCACCACAGTTAACCCTCCACTACAGTTAACCCTCCACTACAGTTAACCCTCCACTACAGTTAACCCTCCACTACAGTTAACCCTCCACTACAGTTAACCCTCCACTACAGTTAACCCTCCACTACAGTTAACCCTCCACTACAGTTAACCCTCCACTACAGTTAACCCTCCACTACAGTTAACCCTCCACTAACCCTCCACTACAGTTAACCCTCCACTACAGTTAACCCTCCACTACAGTTAACCCTCCACTACAGTTAACCCTCCACTACAGTTAACCCTCCACTACAGTTAACCCTCCACTACAGTTAACCCTCCACTACAGTTAACCCTCCACTACAGTTAACCCTCCACTACAGTTAACCCTCCACTACAGTTAACCCTCCACTACAGTTAACCCTCCACTACAGTTAACCCTCCACTACAGTTAACCCTCCACTACAGTTAACCCTCCACTACAGTTAACCCTCCACTACAGTTAACCCTCCACTACAGTTAACCCTCCACTACAGTTAACCCTCCACTACAGTTAACCCTCCACTACAGTTAACCCTCCACTACAGTTAACCCTCCACTACAGTTAACCCTCCACTACAGTTAACCCTCCACCACAGTTAACCCTCCACCACAGTTAACCCTCCACCACAGTTAACCCTCCACCTCACTGGCTACAAAATGAGTCGTAACTTGTCTGAGAGAAGTCTTAAAAAATCGGGTCGAAATCACAATGCCAAGAACACGATAGGTGTATCTTATAGAGAGCGTCGACTGTACAATTATTACAAAGAAAATGAACGAAAATATGACCAAATATGACCGGTCATTTGACCGGATTTGAAAATGACCGATCATGTTTCAATCAGAGATGTGCACAGCGTGGCCATATCGTACTTTGAGAAAAGGGGCATTCGATCATGAAACGCGGGCATTAATTAAAAGTTCCAAAAAGGGGCATTTTATAGTTTGGATAATGGATAATCTTTGGCAAGATTAAGGCTGAACTTTGCACTTCCACCAGTGATCGACTTCTTTCTTACATCAGCTTTCCGAAATCAAACTGTTAAATCTACTCTTTCTCGTCAATTTATCAACTTATCTGCCGTATTGCTTAATTGCTCATCCGGAGAATGCAGCGCGTCGTCATTCTGCGGCGATTCTTGATCATTGACCCTTGTTCGCTTGAAAAAATCTTGGATATTGGAACCCACGCGTTTGGCCATGCTTAAAAGTCCTAGCGTTAAAATTTGGCACAAAATTCGGACTGAGGCAAGCAAAAATTTTTTTCATCAAAGCATAAAAATTTAGTTAAAATCGTTGAAGAAATAACGCAAAAAAAGATGAAAAATTGCATCAAATTCTGTGCAGAAAATTTCGAATTTGCACAGTAAATATATTTTCTGTGGGAGAAAAAGGCCGATTTCTTGTTAGCCGGCTTTTTTCTATGCTGTTTTCGAGATTAATCTCAGATTAATCTCGGCTTTAATCTCATTTAGCAACCCTATTGTAAACCCATCCATACGAAAATCTGCTTAAAAATAAAAAAAAATATATAAACTTAGATAAAATAAAAGACAGTTTGAGTGTGAGCAATGCAGTCAAAAGAGGCAATTAAACAGGAAAAAGAATCAAAAACATTTTCTTGCAAAAGACATTCTTTTCTCGACTTTCACACACAAAAACAAAATACTGGCCATTACTTTAGCTGCAACAAAATAAATCATAAACGAAGAAAAGACCAGAAACAATTCGCTCAACTAATCAACAACCATTTTTGGGCAGCGCCAACTATTCTGAACAGATTTTAAGAAGAGAATAAAGAACACTTTTGCCATTTTTAAAAAAAGTAAAAATCACTAAAAAAAATTGCGAAAAAAGGCGTTGTGGGAAATTTATTGTTTTGGATAGAAAATAAGTGTAACCTTTGTTTTTTGTGTTTTGTGAATATTTTGAGTTTGTTTTAAGCAACTTTTGCAATGCTTACCTTTGCAATGCCTTACATGTACAGGGTGGTTCAAGAAATTCTGCCGGCTAAATTAACTTGACCCCCTTCACTCAATTCAGCTTGACCACCACCAGTCAATTCAGCTTGGGGGACCAAGGCAATTTTTTTTACACTTTTAAATACCAATAATTATTTTGCGTGAGAATGATTAAAAAGACTGAAAAACAACTTATTTTACACTTTTTGTGCAAAAAGTTATTGGTATTGACAAATGTAAAATTTTTTGCCTTGGTCCCCAAGCTGAATTGAGTGAAGGGTCAAGGTTAATTGAGTGAAGGGGTCAAGGTTAATTGAGTGAAGGGGTCAAGGTTAATTGAGTGAAGGGGGTCAAGGTTAATTGAGTGAAGGGGTCAAGGTTAATTGAGTGAAGGGGTCAAGGTTAATTGAGTGAAGGGGTCAAGGTTAATTGAGTGAAGGGGTCAAGGTTAATTGAGTGAAGGGGTCAAGGTTAATTGAGTGAAGGGGGTCAAGGTTAATTGAGTGAAGGGGGTCAAGGTTAATTGAGTGAAGGGGGTCAAATTGAGTGAAGGGTCAAGGTTAATTGAGTGAAGGGGGTCAAGGTTAATTGAGTGAAGGGGGTCAAGGTTAATTGAGTGAAGGGGTCAAGGTTAATTGAGTGAAGGGGGTCAAGGTTAATTGAGTGAAGGGTCAAGGTTAATTGAGTGAAGGGGGTCAAGGTTAATTGAGTGAAGGGGTCAAGGTTAATTGAGTGAAGGGGGTCAAGGTTAATTGAGTGAAGGGGTCAAGGTTAATTGAGTGAAGGGGTCAAGGTTAATTGAGTGAAGGGGTCAAGGTTAATTGAGTGAAGGGGTCAAGGTTAATTGAGTGAAGGGGTCAAGGTTAATTGAGTGAAGGGGTCAAGGTTAATTGAGTGAAGGGGTCAAGGTTAATTGAGTGAAGGGGTCAAGGTTAATTGAGTGAAGGGGTCAAGGTTAATTGAGTGAAGGGGGTCAAGGTTAATTGAGTGAAGGGGGTCAATGTTAAGTGCTCCTTTCTGCCTTTTTGAAATGACGACCCTACCATACACCCCCCAAATGAATTTTTTTTAAAAGTGTTTCCAAACACCCTATATCAACCTAAAATAACCTCAGAAGTTCAAAAAAGACATTATTTTTGTGTTCTGGTCAATAAAAAATTGAGTTTTGGGCATTTTGAAATTTCGACCATTTGGCTGTTTTACCATGTTTTGGTCACTGGAGCTGGGCAAAAAGAGCCTCTAAATGCATTTTTGATCAAGAGTCTTGCTCGGAATTATGTCTAAGGTAAGTGAGTGCGCGCATCTCTAACCCCTTCGGGGGCGCAGGGGGCTTGGTCGGTTAGAGATGCGCACACCCACATACCTTAGACACAAATCACTAGAAAGTGACTCTGGATGCATAAAAACAGCATGCATACCAGAGTTTCTTTATGCGGTAGGCCCCAGTTAACAAAACTATGTTCAAATTCCATCTTTTTGGGGCCAAAGCACCCTCAACATCTGATTTACTAAGTTATAATAAACAGAAATCAACTAAAAATACCGAAATTCAAGATTTTTAAAAAATCGACTTTTTATAGAAAAAAGTAGGTGAAAACACCTTTTTATCGTGTTCAACGTGTAGGAAATGCTTAAAAATGGTTAAAATGGTGTTTTGGAAAAGTTCAAAAAAAGTTCATTTGGGGGTATACTCCGGTAGCGCCGAAATGACTATAACTTTTTTCATAGACCGTTTTTCGAATTTGTGTTTTAGCCAATCGTTTTTTCTTGACGGGCTATTATTATGCCAAAAACACGATTTTTGCTTAATTAGCCGTTATGTGCAAAATAACCAACTAACACAAAAAAATCGCAATTTTTCTTTAATTTAAATAAAAAATGACCATTTTTTGAGCGACCCTGTATTTTCTAAATGTTTTGCACAACCCACTGGTTTATTTTTTCTGCAATTTTTTTGAAATAATAAAAAAAAATATTTAAACTAATTAATTTTCGAACAACAACATTTAATAAAGATTTTTTTTAAATATATTTAATCTATTTTTTTAAAATAAATAGAATACAGAATCTATTTAAACAATACGTGATATTTTTTCCTGCTGTACTATGGGCTTTTTATGCAAAACACTCTAGCTACATTATTGTTGTGTATTAAAGATTTTTTCAAGGATTATTTGCAAATAAAGTGTGTAGGATGAGGAGGATTTGCGAAATGCAATTCCATACCGTATTTGCTGGACAATTGCCGAAAATGCTGGAAATTTGTGGGTAAATTTACCTTGTCTCATAACTGGCCGAAAATTGCTTCGTTCACTGTTGTGTATTTCTTAGGATTGTGAAACGAGCATCAGCTCGGCCTATTAAAATTTCAAGAATATTGGATGATAACATATTTTGTCGTGTTTATCAAAATTTTAAATATTTAAAAGGCTGAATTGAACTTAACCCCCACCACTCAATTAACCTTGACCCCCACCAGTCCATTCAGCTTGGGGGACCAAGGCAATTTTTTTTCACATTTTTAAGTACCAAGAATTCTTTTGCGTAAAAATGATAAAAAAACTCAAAAACAATTTATTTTACACTTTTTGGGCAAAAAGTTATTGGTATTGAAAAATGAAAATAAAATGTTTGCCTTGGTCCCCCAAGCTGGGTGACTGGTGGGGGTCAAGTTCAAGTGCTTTATTTAAAATGGCATATTTTAAGAATTTAAACATAAAATTGTCAAAGAAAACTGTTATTTGGAGTTTTATACTTACGCGGGCCACTATATCGAGGTTTAACTATGCAATTAACTGTATAGTTAACTGTACAGTTATAGTTAACTATATCTGATATAAGCAATATGCTTGAAAAATGAGAATATGCTCGAAATGAATCTGCTCAAACATTTTCACAACCCTAGTATTTCTTTTCTTAAATTTTGACCATTTTCAGATAGCCCTAACTTTTCGTTCTGAACAAAATTAGTGGATTCTGAAAAAGGCGATTTAAATCATGGCATTTTTTGGTATATAAGGTGAAAAACATTATTTTGCTTTCGGTCCTCCTTGTAATTTGGACCTTAGTGGCCCATCCAGAGGCCATATCGATCCAGGGTATTCTATACTAGGGGTCGTTAGTTCTTAGGCTTAGGGGTAGGCCAGCGTATGGAAGTTGTGACTAATAAGTGTTTTACGCACTTTTTCTGTGGTCTGGAATATATATTTGGGTGGTCTTTACTTAAGTTTTACAAGGCATGAGTTTTGGGGGGAGGGGGGGGGGTATTCTATACTAGAGTCCAAATTTGCTTTTTTTAAACTAAGATTTTGATAAGAAACAATTATTTGTCACCTTTAAATAAAACTTCCAGCCAAAGTTGCTGCAAAAATAATTACTAAATGCATACAAAGAAGCAATTCCCATCAAAACTACAAATTCTATTTTCAAGAATGAGAACGCAAATAAATCTAGTGAAAAATAGGGCAAAAACTGAATTTTTTGAAGAGATTAAACTACGACTCTCAAGGAAATTGAGGAAAATTTTATCAGAAAAGTTCAATATTGACGTGGCGGCCACTGATCAATCAACTGTGAGGAGGGGGGGGGGCGGTCAAGTGGCAACATTTCTTCTACATCCTGGGTAGGTTATTATGAGTTTAGCTAAACTCATAGTTGAGGGGTCATATCTCAGCAATCAAAGATCAAAATCCAAAGCTGAAAAGTGCATCGGATTCCTCACGGAAAGTTGGTAGATACGTGTGCAATCAGATTTCAGGTCTGTTCTTGAAAATTTTAAAATATCGACAACTATGAGTTTAAAATAACTATGAGTTAGCTATGAAGCTCATACCTCATAGCTAACTCATAGTTGTTTTAACCTCATAGTTGTCGATATTTTAAAATTTTCAAGAACAGACCTCAAATCTGATTACGCATTTTCTACCAACTTTTTGTGAGGAATCCGATCTACTTTTCAGATTTACTAAGCGGTTATTGATTGCTGAGATATGACCCCTTTCTCAACTATGAGTTTGAAATAACTATGAGTTAGCTATGAAGCTCATACCTCATAGCTAACTCATAGTTGTTTTAACCTCATAGTTGTCGATATTTTAAAATTTTCAAGAACAGACCTCAAATCTGATTACGCATTTTTCTACCAACTTTTTGTGAGGAATCCGATCTACTTTTCAGATTTACTAAGCGGTTATTGATTGCTGAGATATGACCCCTTTCTCAACTATGAGTTTGAAATAACTATGAGTTAGCTATGAAGCTCATACCTCATAGCTAACTCATAGTTGTTTTAACCTCATAGTTGTCGATATTTTAAAATTTTCAAGAACAGACCTCAAATCTGATTACGCATTTTTTCTACCAACTTTTTGTGAGGAATCCGATCTACTTTTCAGATTTACTAAGCGGTTATTGATTGCTGAGATATGACCCCTTTCTCAACTATGAGTTTGAAATAACTATGAGTTAGCTATGAAGCTCATACCTCATAGCTAACTCATAGTTGTTTTAACCTCATAGTTGTCGATATTTTAAAATTTTTAAGAACAGACCTCAAATCTGATTACGCATTTTTCTACCAACTTTTTGTGAGGAATCCGATCTACTTTTCAGATTTACTAAGCGGTTATTGATTGCTGAGATATGACCCCTTTCTCAACTATGAGTTTGAAATAACTATGAGTTAGCTATGAAGCTCATACCTCATAGCTAACTCATAGTTGTTTTAACCTCATAGTTGTCGATATTTTAAAATTTTTAAGAACAGACCTCAAATCTGATTACGCATTTTTTCTACCAACTTTTTGTGAGGAATCCGATCTACTTTTCAGATTTACTAAGCGGTTATTGATTGCTGAGATATGACCCCTTTCTCAAATATGAATTCAGCTAAACTCATAATAACTATGACTATGAGTGTGAGGTATGAGTATGAGTTTTGCAAGCACTGGGTGGAACGCCCTAACCCCGATAATTCTAATTTCTGATAATTTTTGTCGTTCTCATTTCTGTTTCTGATTTTTTAAGTCAGATGCATTCTTGGTCGGTACCTTCAAGTCCCAAGCTAACAATTTTCGAGTCTATGCAACAAAACCTACCAAAATTCCATGAACATGGCCGAATTTCTAGTTTAGTTTCAACCGCAAACCCTTTGCTTATCATTCAAAAAGAGTCTGGTTGTTTGCAATGTCCATCTAGCCATGTGTGTGTATTTAGTCAAAGACCACAAAAAGCTGAGTCATGTCAACTATTTGTTAACTGTTTGCACTATTCTCGTCTTATTCTTCTTTCTTACACCCACCTGCTGGTGTATATAGCATATTCCACAAATAAGAGGGCCGAAACCAAAATTTCGGGGCTGTTTTTGACTCAAAACAGCTTAATCATCGTCAAAAAAGTAATACAAAAATAGTAAAAAAAAAATAGCCAAAAAAATGTGATTCATTTGTTTCAGAAGAGAAATTCACTGATAAAAGTAGCTTCCGGCCATTTCCGCTGCCTTTTTTGGCGTCAAATTAGTTAAAAAAAAGATAAGACAAGGAGAAATTCTAGGAATTAAGACAAGGAATTATTACTGAGGTCACAAACACAAGACATAATTTGTTAAGTGTGTAAGTCTACAGCTTAGACCAAAAAGGATAGTTTCTTACAATAAGCGAGACATGATATCTCGATTAATCCGTTTAATCTTGTAATCTGCATATTTAAGCAGTACTTGAAATTAAAAAATTTTTCAGGCTTTAGTAAAATTGGAGTTTTTACTAGTGATGGATTTTTTAAAATTATTCTTGCTAATACCCTATTTCCTCTAATAAAAGATCCAACCTTAACTTTGAGGGTCTGTATCTCGGCGCAAAAAATTTTTTTGCAGAGCTGTTTTTTTAGTTTTCTTTACTGTCACGAGCTCAACCGATGCATATTTTTCGATTTTGGATTTTCACCCGAAAATCTCGAGTTCGACCTTAAACTTTTTGGATTTTAGGGGGTTTGAAAAATGTATAAGACTCGGGTCTTTTTATTAGAGGAAATACGGTTGCCTACTTTTTCGCCAAAAATCGGAAGTAACACGTCCAATAATTATTCGAAAATGTAAATTTCTTTGTTTTCCTCCGTTTCAATCCATCCTTTCGTGACTTCCACTATTGGAAGAGAACCCTAAAGATATCGGCACACTGCTCAACTCAAGTTGTCCTTAAAAAAACGTCAATAAAAGCCTTAATCCGCTTCATGATGAAAAAAAATCTAAATACTGAAAAACTTGGGGCTCTATGTGCATTTAGAAAAAAATTGTTTTCTTTCAAATTTCTCAAAAACCATGTTAATGCACCTTTTTGTGTCAGAAGTATAAACTATTCCATCAAAAATATAAGGGTTCACCCTAAAATTCTACAGATTGTTGTATTCGGCCAAGGATTCCTCACAAAAAGTTGGTAGAAAAAATGTGTAATCAGATTTGAGGTCTGTTCTTGAAAATTTTAAAATATCGACAACTATGAGGTCAAAACAACTATGAGTTAGCTATGAGGTGTGAGCTTCATAGCTAACTCATAGTTATTTCAAACTCATAGTTGAGAAAGGGGTCAAATATCAGCAATCAATAATCACTTTGTAATACTGAAAAGTGGATCGGATTCCTCACAAAAAGTTGGTAGACAAATGTGTAATCAGATTTGAGGTCAGTTCTTAAAAATTTTAAAATATCGACAACTACCGTATTTCCTCTAATAGAGCCCCCCCCCCCTAACTTTGAGGACCTATATCTCAGCCCAGAGTCAATTTTTTGCAAAGCTGTTTTACGCGTTTTCTTAACTCCCACGAGCTCTACCGATTGCACTTTTCAGATTTTAGTTGAGCACCCAAAAATCTCGAGATCGAATTCCAAATTTTCCGATTTTCGGGCATCCAAAAAATAAAGCCCACGGGGGCTCTATTAGAGGAAATACGGTATGAGTTTGAAATAACTATGAGTTTATCTATGAGGTATGAACTTCATAGCTAACTCATAGTTATTTCAAACTCATAGTTGTCGATATTTTAAAATTTTCAAGAACAGACCTCAAATCTGATTACACATTTGTCTACCAGCTTTTTGTAAGGAATCCGATCCACTTTTCAGATTCACAAAACGATTATTTATTGCTGAGATGTGAAGGTATGAGATATGAAAAAAAATCTCAAAAAAAAACTCTCAAAATCCATGTTAATGCACCTTTTTGTGTCAGAAGTATATACTTTTCCATCAAAAATATAAGGGTTCACCCTAAAATTCTACAGATTGTTGTATTCGGCCAAGGGTTGGCCGCTTCGAGGCCAAGATCAGCACACTCTACATTGCAAGGGATTGGGGGAATTTCGGCCGCGAAGCGGCCAACTCGTGGCCGAATACAACAATCTGTAAAAGCTTGTTGAGAAATTCGGAAGAAAAAAAATTTCCGAAAAAATCAGCTTGGGGACCAAGGCAAAAATTTTCTTGCCAAAAAAAATTTTTTTTTTGTGAAAATCATTAAAAAGTGGGCGCAGTTATAGAGTAACCCCCCAAATCAGACTTTCTAAAAATCGTTGTAACTACCCTTTGGAACAACAAGTTTAGGCTTAGTTTCTACTAAAAAACCCATTTTCAGCAACTTTTACAGCTCTAGGCTAGACATGTGCAAATATTTACAAAAGATTTAGTAGACCAAAACATATTTGTAACTATGGATGTTTAAGCTTTGGATTTAAGGAAACTTATAGGATTTTTTTGGTGCGACATTCTTAATCCTTATTTTTGATGCTAAGTGACTTATTTTCTTGTGGTTTACCTAAAGGTTTCCTTAAAGGGCTCTAGTGGAGAATCCGTGTCCAAAATATTCTTTGGTCCCCCTGTTGTTTTTCTTATCAAAAAGCCCTAATGTTTAGCCCCAAAAATATCGTTGTAGTACAAGTAAGTTCAAACAAATTTTTTAATTCAAAAACAACAGGGGGACCAAGGCATATTTTGGACACGGATTCTCCACTAGCCCCCTCAAAGTTTGAATTTTAAGCTTTGACGTAACCCCACAGTTAATTGAGCTCATTAGATAGATTAAATGTTGAGAATGACATGCCGATTAATATACAGGGTGTATATTAAAAAAAATTGACCACTTTGCAAAAACAATTTAAATCAATTTCTCAAAGCAATTTGTTAACGCAAGTCATAATTTAACTACTCCTCTGCAATTTTTTTTATAGAAAACAACATTTACAGTGTGTTTGAGACCTTATATGAATTTGGGTATAGTAAAGAGCGTAAAATCTCTAAGCATAGAGCCTCTTCTCAAACCCAGCAAGTAACAGTACAAAAAAAACTGTATATATAGTAGACCGTTTTTTCGGTGCAATCAGAAATCATAGCTTGCGGAGATTTTCGAAAATTTTGGAAATCGGCCGGACAAGGTGTAACATACCGTATTTCCTCTAGTAACTCACCCGGGTGATTTTTTTTTGGATGCCTTAAATTCGGAAAATTTTGAGGTTGATCTTGAGATTTTTGGGTGAAAATCTAAAAAGTGGAATTGGTAGAGGAAGTTAAGAAAATGCAATAAACAGCTTTGCAAGATATTGACTCTGAGCTGAGATGTAGGTCCTCAAAGTTGAGGGGGACGAGTTATTAGAGCAGGGTGAGCTATTAGAGGAAATACGGTACACCATTCATTTAAGTGGTCAAGTTTTCTTGCGAAGAGCATCATGCAATCAATGGTTGTACGTCCCTATAAAATTGACTGGGATCTCAAAATCACCTACCGTATATTCTCTATTAAGTCCCATAACCACCCCCTAATTCAAAAGCATAATTATTCTAATAGAAACCCCGGGGTTACTATTTTTCGATCCTCTACAAATCTTGAAATTGTCAATCAAAAATAACCCTAACTCTGAAATCTTAGTCAAAAATAGGGGGTTACTATTAGAGAGGGGGTTTCTATTAGAATAATTACGGTAGGTATATTATTACTATCAAGGTTAGCAATAATCCTTTTCTCAAATTTGAGCTTATGCTTGTCGGTAAAGTCAAAAGCTAAAAAAGTTTTTGTTTTTCACCAACTCCTCAATTAACTGTATTCGTTTTTACAAAAGCAAATTAAAAGATTAACTAATATCTTTGCATCTCCCAATCAGTTATTTCAAAAAACCATTGTGTGTTTGTTTAAGATGTTGTTGATTAGACTATACAAAACGCAAAATGTAGGATTGAATGAATAATTGTGGGTGGACAAACACAAAGACAGTTTCTTTCTCTCTATTCATTGTGTGTTGAATTCAAATCAAAATTGGTTTATGTTTTTTTTGTGGCCGGAAGAGGCGCGAACAGGCACTGTAGTCTTTGTGTCCAGCTATTTGCGGGCTTTAAAGAGCGCCGCTACACATTCAATTAAAAATAGGAAGAAGAAGACATATTTGAATGAAATTAATAGGCATTATACTTGTACACACCCGTTGAAATTGCTATGTACCAACAAGTTTTGCTTTTGAGCTGAGAACTTTTTTTTTATTTCGGTTAATGAAGTAAGTAAGTAAGTAAGAAAAACAGGATGAAAAGATATACAGGGTGCTTCTTGAATTTCCGAATTTCATTTTTTGCTACTTTGATTGCTTTTTTCTCGCATTTTCAAAAAAACCTTTAGGCTAAATTAACCTATACCCCCTTCACTCAATTCAGCTTGACCACCACCAGTCAATTCAGCTTGGAGGACCAAGGCAATTTTTTTTACACTTTTAAATACCAATAATTATTTTGCGTGAAAATGATTAAAAAGACTGAAAAACAACTTATTTTACACTTTTTGTGCAAAAAGTTATTGGTATTGACAAATGTAAAAAATTTTTTTGCCTTGGTGGTTTTTGCCCCAAGCTGAATTGAGTGAAGAGGGTCAAGGTTAAGTGCTCCAACCTTTATATCATTCGAAAGCCCTATTTTCGGAAATTTTTTTGGCTTTTCTAACGGCTTTGCAAAATGTTTTTTAAATGAAAAGATCTAGTCCTATTAAGTTAAGGACAGTTTTGGGGGAAGTTTCAGATATTCTTCTTTATCTTTTTTTATCTTTTGATAAGAGATAATTTTTCATTTTTAATTTATTCGCAACAAAAAAAGCGTTGTTCACTTAGCAAGAGAAAGTCAAAATTGTCGGTTGGTACATTGCAAAAGGGTATTCCGCAAAAGATCTCCTCCATTATCAAAATTAAGCTTATTAAATTTTTAGCTATCATCGTCGAGTTTCACAAAGAAGAAAACTGTGGAAGTCATGCCTCGTTCAACTCTAGCCCACCTCGTTCTCTTGACTTGACGCCTTGCGACTTCTTCTTGTGGTGCTGCATCAAGTCAAAAGTCTACATAAGCCAAGTGCCAAACCTCCAAGAGCTGCGAAAAAGAATTGGTCTTTCAACAAATGTTCGAACAAAAGCATCGAGAGCTATGAAAGACGTTTACGCTTGGTCTCTGAGAGTGAATATGCCCATGTGGAAATCTATTGATTTTTTGGGAATTGTCCATTGTGCCTTTATGTCAACGTTTATTTATTGAAAAATGAAATAATTCGAAATATTAAAATCAAAAATTCCTCGAAAACTGTTCTCAACTTAATAGGAGTAAATCTTTTCATTAAAAAAACAATTTCCAAAGCTATTAGAGCCAAAAAATTTCCCAAAAATCGGGCTTTCGAATGCTATAAAGCTTTTTTGAAAATGTAAGAAAAAAGCAATCAAAGTAGCAAAAAATAAAGTTCGGAAATTCAATAATCACCATGTAAAACATAAAAAAATTATAAAAAAAAAGTTTTCAAACATTAAATTGCATTACTTAAAGCTTAAACTTCTTGTTTTTCTCATTTGATGCTTATACATTTTAACGCATCGAATATTTTCTGAGTACAGTCAACCCTTGGGACCGGCCTCAGGGTGGCGGATTAACGAGGGTGGCGGATTATCGAGGTGCGATTACCCTACCTTTACTTAACTTTAGCTTTTTTGGGACCGGCCCTAGGGTGGCGGATTATCGAGGGTGGCGTATTAACGGGGTGGCGGATTAACGAGGGTTGACTGTAGTGATACTTGAAAAATAATGTTTAAAATTGTATAAAGTCATTGGATATTTGGAAAATTCGAAAGTCCTGAATCGGGTTCCACAGTTTTAAAAATGCCTATTCCAAAGTTGCAAAAAAAATTTAAAAATCCCAATTGAAAATCCTGAAAAATACGAACTGCTAAGCCTATAGATAAACCCCTCTTCCAAAGTGACAAAATGTATTCGAAATAAGTCTTGATGGGAGGAATTCCAGTTTGTTCTGTTATCTTTTTGGCGTCCCAGCCGATTTAATAGAGACCTTTGACCGTTGATTGCATGCTCTTTCCAAGATTCGGTTCTTTATCCCGAACCCACCCAAGTTTGTTGAAGTTTGTTTTTATTTTGACACAAATAAGTTGATTCGCCTTTTTGGCGGCGTAAAACATGCATGCATACCAGAGTTTCTTGGTGCAGTAGGACCAAGCTGACAGAAATTTGTTCAATTTCCATACTTTTAGACTATTTTCCAGTGTCCCGGTACCCTTTTAAATTAGGGTGGGGTCGGGATAAAGCAGGGCTCCCAAGTTCGCTGATTTATCAGCGAATCGCTGATTTTTGGTCGAAAATGCTGATAAAAAAATAAACTCGCTAATTTTCGCTGATTTTCGCTGATTTTTGAAATACCCGCTGATTTTTGCTGATTCTCGAAATATTTGCTGACTTTTGCTAATAATTTGCTTACTTTAGTTTCTGTCTGATTTCATTTTTTCTCTAACATGAAACCATATGTTGCGTGTTCAGGTTTTTAACGCAAAAAAGGAAACGAAGCGTTTGTACAAGGAAGAGTAAGGGAGAAATTTATTTCAGGTGTTTAAAGAAAATGACGGATTCTCCGCGCTTTATGAACTCGTTGGCAAGATACTCTCCATTCCGGTGTCAAATGCTTTTTGAGAGCGTGTTTTTTCCCTATGTGGCTGCCAGTAGACAGGTGTCAGAAATTCGTTGAAGCCGGATACAGTCAAATGCCTTCTTCAAACAAATGTTACTTTTGATTTTTCATGCGCCGAAATGTATAAGGTGCTTTTGAACAACGACAATATGTTATCCAGTATTCGAAGTTGGGAAAAATATGATAACATTGTTTTAATGATTTGTTGTTAAATTGTTAAGATATTTGTTAAGATTTTGAAAAATTTCGCTGATTTCGGGTTCATCAGACTTGGGAGCCCTGGGATAAAAGATAAGAACCCAAGATTCTTGGCTTCTTCAATTTTGCGACTGACTTTCTTCTTTCTCTTTTGCTTGCCACTTTTCGTGAGCTATGACGAAATTTCTAAAACACGTATATTTATCTCTTTGCGGAAGCGTTTTATAAAAAAATGTTCTTTTCCATACTAGAGTGCTTGATCTTAGCTTTTCAGTTAGCTATTAGTCCTTCGGTCTTAAAGGGGCATGCCCACGCTAATAAGAGATAATCCCCGGGATTTCAATTTTTTTTCCTAATCATTGAACTTCTGTATGGATTTTTCAACTTGGTTTCTAACAAAACAAGACCTAGAATTCAATTTGAACTATGGTTTTGTTGGACACCAAGTTCAAAAATTTGTACAAAAGATTAAAAAGATTAAGAACAAATTTTGAATTCTCGGGCACCACCTCTTAATAGCGTGGGCATGCCCTTTTAAGTCCAAGCCATCCAAACTGAGCATTTTTTGGTCAAAAATAAGGTAAGGACAAGAAATTTTGGGCTAAAGATCACTAAATAATAAAGGTCGAAATTTCGCACTATACTAAAAACTTTTTGTTATCAACACATCGAATAAGCTTAATTAAAGGAACATGCTCAATGACGTAACCAGGGGGGAAGGGGTGGGGTCGGTTGTGGGTGGATTAACTGGTCAAACCTTTACCACTCTGAAAAAATTACTTTTAACAAAATTAAAAAAAAATATTCTTCACCCTGTATATTGCATGAAATTTTAATTAAGATTTACTTACTGTAAATGTTAGTTCTGAAGAATTTGCATTTAAATCCAAAATTTGAGTAGCAGTTTTGGATGTTTTCTAATGAAAAAATTAATCACCAAAATATTACAAATTTTAAAGAAAAATATTTGATAAGCCTAAGCCTACGACTATAATAAAGCTACTTTTTCTTTAAATTTAAAAGCTACTGTATAAGATGCATTTAGCTATACTTTAATTGAGACTTTAAGCATAAAATAGCTCTTCTGGTTACTCACACAAAAAACAGCTAGTAGGAATTGAGGGAGGAAAATTTGTGGGTAACAAACTATACAGACTTTAAAAAAGGAAAAAACGACCCTAGTATAGAATACCACACCCCCCCTTGAAAAAAAACTTATGCCTTCTAAAACTTAAGTAAAGAGCACCCAAATATATGTTGCAGAGCCCAGAAAAGTGCGTAAGACACTTATTAGTCACACTTCCATACGCTGGCCTACCCTAAGCCTAAGTAAAGAGCACCCAAATATATGTTGCAGAGCCCAGAAAAGTGCGTAAAACACTTATTAGTCACACTTCCATACGCTGGCCTACCCCTAAGCCTAAGTAAAGAGCACCCAAATATATGTTGCAGAGCCCAGAAAAGTGCGTAAACACTTATTAGTCACACTTCCATACGCTGGCCTACCCCTAAGCCTAAGTAAAGAGCACCCAAATATATGTTGCAGAGCCCAGAAAAGTGCGTAAGACACTTATTAGTCACACTTCCATACGCTGGCCTACCCTAAGCCTAAGTAAAGAGCACCCAAATATATGTTGCAGAGCCCAGAAAAAGTGCGTAAGACACTTATTAGTCACACTTCCATACGCTGGCCTACCCCTAAGCCTAAGTAAAGAGCACCCAAATATATGTTGCAGAGCCCAGAAAAGTGCGTAAGACACTTATTAGTCACACTTCCATACGCTGGCCTACCCTAAGCCTAAGTAAAGAGCACCCAAATATATGTTGCAGAGCCCAGAAAAAGTGCGTAAGACACTTATTAGTCACACTTCCATACGCTGGCCTACCCTAAGCCTAAGTAAAGAGCACCCAAATATATGTTGCAGAGCCCAGAAAAGTGCGTAAGACACTTATTAGTCACACTTCCATACGCTGGCCTACCCTAAGCCTAAGTAAAGAGCACCCAAATATATGTTGCAGAGCCCAGAAAAAGTGCACCCAAATATATGTTGCAAGCCCAGACACTTATTAGTCACACTTCCATACGCTGGCCTACCCCTAAGCCTAAGTAAAGAGCACCCAAATATATGTTGCAGAGCCCAGAAAAAGTGCGTAAGACACTTATTAGTCACACTTCCATACGCTGGCCTACCCCTAAGCCTAAGTAAAGAGCACCCAAATATATGTTGCAGAGCCCAGAAAAAGTGCGTAAAACTTATTAGTCACAACTTCCATACGCTGGCCTACCCCTAAGCCTAAGTAAAGAGCACCCAAATATATGTTGCAGAGCCCAGAAAAAGTGCGTAAGACACTTATTAGTCACACTTCCATACGCTGGCCTACCCCTAAGCCTAAGTAAAGAGCACCCAAATATATGTTGCAGAGCCCAGAAAAAGTGCGTAAGACACTTATTAGTCACACTTCCATACGCTGGCCTACCCCTAAGCCTAAGTAAAGAGCACCCAAATATATGTTGCAGAGCCCAGAAAAAGTGCGTAAAACACTTATTAGTCACAACTTCCATACGCTGGCCTACCCTAAGCCTAAGTAAAGAGCACCCAAATATATGTTGCAGAGCCCAGAAAAAGTGCGTAAAACACTTATTAGTCACACTTCCATACGCTGGCCTACCCCTAAGCCTAAGTAAAGAGCACCCAAATATATGTTGCAGAGCCCAGAAAAAGTGCGTAAAACACTTATTAGTCACACTTCCATACGCTGGCCTACCCTAAGCCTAAGTAAAGAGCACCCAAATATATGTTGCAGAGCCCAGAAAAAGTGCGTAAGACACTTATTAGTCACACTTCCATACGCTGGCCTACCCTAAGCCTAAGTAAAGAGCACCCAAATATATGTTGCAGAGCCCAGAAAAAGTGCGTAAAACACTTATTAGTCACAACTTCCATACGCTGGCCTACCCCTAAGCCTAAGTAAAGAGCACCCAAATATATGTTGCAGACCCCAGAAAAAGTGCGTAAAACACTTATTAGTCACAACTTCCATACGCTGGCCTATTCTATGTGTACAAAGTGTACATACTTACCGTATTTCCTCTAATAACTCACCCCCCTCCTACCAAATTGTCGGAAAAATTTGAAAAAATCTCTCAATTTTGAAAATGATGATTGTGAACTTTATGCGCCGAACCCGGTATTTCATTGTATATAATTGTTTAGAAATGTTTTGTTACAGTCCACTCTCAATTTAGTGTAACCCTTAAAAGCGCCTAGGGCCGGGCACTTTTTTTCCCATATTTTTGAAAACTTTCACTAAATCTGATTTGTGAATCTAACAGTGCCTAAAAATACTTGAACATTAAAAAAACAAGGTTTTGGCTGCGCTCAAATTTTCAGGAAAACGGCTTTACCATTAATACAAATACGGCAGGGACGTGATCTGTCCTTATTAATAAGATTTGTCCTTATTTTGGTACTCCAAATCTTATTTATTGCTACAAAAATAGCAATAAGCACTGGATAAAATAGCATAAAATTTGAAGATCTCATTCCAGAAATACGGTAATTCGACTCTTTTAAATTTTCTGCAGGTTTTAAGCCAATTTTATAAAACAGTTTACAACCTAAGACTCCTTCAATAACACAATAAGAAAACCTTAGAAGCAAAACTAGTGTTCTAAAACATTTGAAGGGAATTTGGTAAAAGGTTGAAATTTGCATAATTGAAATAGACAAAAATTAAAGTTTCTTTTCTGGAATAAGAAGAAGGATGTGTCCAATTTGAGGGTGTTGACAGATTATTAAATGTGTGCAAAATAAATAGATTGAATTATATCCCACTTGTTTGCCAGGGATTAAAATAAATAAGTGAGTGGTTGCCTTCTCCTACCAACCACCCTCAAATTGAGTTGAGGGTATTGTCCCTGCTGCCCAAATTCTTTTATCCTTGTTAGGGCCGAGGCGACCAATCAAGTCTTAGCCCAAATTTGGCCGGAAACAAGAAAACTATAGCTGGAAAGAATGGAATTGTTCAAAGTTGTCAACACTACTACTGTCGTACCCTTATGGAGACATCTTTGAAAAAAAAACTACGCATTTAAAACAGCCACGGTACTTCTTTAGTCTATGTCACACCTCAAATTGTTCGAATTTACACAATATTTTTGCTTAAAATTTTTTATTATTCACACACATTTCAACAATCTGCGACTGCTACCTACCAAAAAATTTCGATAATTTTTTATAAATCAAATATTTGAAACCCATCGGAGTGTCGAACAACACAGTCTTATTGGACAATCCGTGCAACAACATGGAAAGATTATAATTTATTCTAAGGGAACATCCATAAATTATGTCAGACTGACAGGGGGGGGTGGTTCCTATGCCAATCTGACAAAATCTGACAAGGGGGTGGGTGGTAGAAGACCTTTTTCTGACAGGAATGTCAGATTTCTCCGCAAATTTTTCGTATGTAAATATTTTAAGAATTTAAGCTAGATTTCTAAAATTTTAAATTATTTTGTCCCATAAAAATAAATATATAGATAGATAGATAGATATATTTTAATACATAGATTTGAAAATAAATATTGAATTTCCCCACCATGACTCATATTTCAAGTCATATTAATTAAAACTCATATTAAAAGCAATATTTTTTATGCTCTTGTAACTTAAAAAACATGCAATTAACATATAATAAAGGCTTCTGTTATTTTACACTATCATTTTTAAGGTCTTAAACTTCAAAAAAAATGTGCAGAAATAAATTTTGGGTCACAAAGTTGTGTCAGAAAATTGTCAGATTTCAATAAGGGGTTGGGGGTCAAGCCCATTCTGACATGTTCTGACAAGGTGGGGGTCCCAAAAACGGCCTGTCAGTCTGACATAATTTATGGACGTTCCCTAATATACCATCCATTTATTGCAAAATGCTGCGGTTTCAACTTCAAGAATTACGCTTCCTATTAAGCATAATGAATATAAGAGGGTATATCCAAAAGCGGGCATTATTTCACTAAAAGCGGGCACTTTTTCCCCAAATGTCGGCACTTTTACGTATCGTCCCTCAAAAAAGTATAGAGACGAAGGAGTAGTGTCTCCTGCCAAATCAAATTTCGCACATACCACTGCGCGAAAAAACCATGGTTTTTTAAATAGCTAAAAAGAATATTTAGAGACAGAGCAATTACAGTCAAACTCATTTAGCCGAAATCCCCTCTAGTTCATTCCCGTTTAGGGTCCGACACTTTTTTAGCTATATTTTCGAAGTCTTCTGACAAATGTGAATCGCCAGTCCAGCCCGAAATGGTTGCAGTTTGCAGGTCACCAACCCCCACGCACAGCGCTTATATAGAAGAGATAACCTCATATTCGTGTTTGTCGACCCCGATTTCATGAGAAAACCAGCTGTGCTTTGAATTCTGAGCAAAAAAAATTTCGATCCACAGGGGGTATCATGGTTTTTTTAATCAAAATTTCAAAATTCAAATTGGCGCCTTCTGAATTTATATTTATACCTATTATACCTATTTATACCAGGGCTGTATAGAGAGGGGAAGGGAATAAAAGGGGCCACTTTTATGGCGAAACGTAAAAAAAAGTTTGTATTTTTAAACTGTCTTACCATATTTTTCAACATGGGCCGTGGCAAAAAGAGCCTCTATATGCATTTTATGATCAAAAGTCTTGCTCGGAATTATGTCTAAGGTATGTGTGTGTGCGCATCTCAACTCCAAGCCCCATGCGCCTCCTTCGGTGGGCGCGCACACCCACATACCTTAGACACAAATCACTCGAAGTGACTCTGGATGCATGAAAAAGCATGCATACCAGAGTTTCTATATGCGGTAGGCCCCAGTATTCAAAACTATGCTCAACATCTTCTTGTTAGTGTGCCTTGTGTGATTAGTGGTCCCCTATTATTCGCTTACCCTCCCTATACAGCCCTTATTCTCTATTAAATTCAGAAGGCGCCAATTTGAATTTTGAAATTTTGACTAAAAAAAACCATGATACCAAGCCCTCCCCCCCCTGTGGATCGAAAAACATTTTTTGGTCATAATTCAAAGAACAGCCGGCTTTCTCATGAAATCAGGGTCGAGAAACACGAATATGAGGTTATCTCTTCTATCTAATCGCTCTGTGCTTTTTTTAACAAGCTATTATTTGTGCCATGCTAAACATAGACAAAGTGGTAAAAATAGTAAAGGTAATAATTTTTTTCAAACTCCTTTATCTTCTATTTTCCAAAATATGTTTTAGAAACACATTTTAGAAAATGGTAGTTTATTAGAAAAAAAGAGCAAGCCCACAAAATAGTGCACACCTCTCAAAACAAATTATTAAAAAGAAAAGAGCAAAACAATATTTTATATCATATTTGTTGAGACAATATACTACACTTTTTTTATTATCCGTGGTTACTTGTTAAAGGACCATTGCCGTATACCAGGGCTGCCATATGTGCTGATTTCTCAAAAATGTGCTGATTTTGGCACCCCAATCTGACAATTTTTGAAAGTGCTGATTTCCCAAAAATGTGCTGATTTTCAAATCACCCGTCTGGTTAGTCTGATTTTTTTTATTTTTACGCTTGTACTGGTTTAACTCGAATATTTCATACGGCAATTAAGAATTCTGACTTGTTAACTACTTTTACTTCTATTTTTCTCGCTTTATTGAAGCTATATTCTGTATTTTCAGCTAGCGTCACAATGCCACCGCCTCAACGAAAGCACAAGTTCAAGCTGGACTACGCGAAACAGTTCATTGGAATCAAACAAGGGAAAGACGAATATAGTTTCAGAATTGTTGACAGTGCTCATAGTTTGTTGTTTGTGTTGTTTGATGTAGTTTGCAAGAATAAAGATGATTCGGTTTGATTTAAAGCAACTATCAGTCAATTTCTGGGGGTTTTTTAGCTAAAAATGAATTTGTGTCTGATTTTTTGCCCCAAAATCTGATTTTTTCCGATTTTTGTCTGATTTTCGGAAAAAAATATGGCAGCCCTGCCGTATACTAATTTTTTTTTGAATTTGCGGCTACAGCTTAATTACTTGAAAAATATTGATTGAATTATTGTTTTGTTTGAATTTACAGGTGTTCAAAAATTTTCCTAAATTTTCGAACCACCGGCTAAAGGAGCCCAACGTTACATAAATGTACCTAAAGTAGCACCTGTAATAATAGTCCTTCAAATAATAGTTTAGGAGCAAAAACTGACTTAGGATGAACACCCACTCATCCTGAGCATTAGTGCACATGCGCCAGTGCCCCTTCAGGGGCGCAGAGACGGTACTTCTATAGCACTACCCCCATATCGGACTTTTTGAAAAGTGCTTGAGATTTTTTTCAAACCCTTAAATCTTATCATTTCTGAAATCATTCAATAAAGTTCAATAGCTCGTTGGAAAGCTGAGATCTTGCGCTACACGACGATGTTCAAAATTTCAAAAAATTGACACAAAAATGTAGAGAAAAATGCAGCTATAAAATTAGCGGGCATTTTTCAGAAATTAGCGGGCAGAATTAAACATTACCCGTAAGTAGGTCCTCGGCTGGTCGATTCCCTTTTTTTAGGAAGCCTCACCAATATTTTTCGTCACTTGATCTCAAATTCCACTTTTTCGCTTTTAATCCCCTATTGTTTTGATTTTCGAAAGTGCGGTGCAGTTTCCGGCCGACACCCCAAAACTCCAGCACTAATCAGCCTATACAAAAATTTGCTCAAATCCTATTTATTCAAAAATGGCAAACACAACACCTAAATCTTTTTTGCTAAGTATTAAAAATGCCAAATTGTATAAATATTATTTTGATACTGGTCTTTGTTCTATATAAACCGTGTGTTTGTGCTGCTGCTGCTGCAGCAGTAAACAAGGATTATCCGTTTTTACTAGCTCACGAAAAATACGTCAACTTTTGTAACGGTGCCATCAAAGTACGAATAAAAAAAATCGCCTATTTTTTTAAATAACTTTGAAAGCTTTTTGTGTAAACACACGCCACTGTCCAAGAATTAGACATTTGTTTTTCGACAAAAAAATTCCAATTATCCTCGACTATTTTTTTTAAAAATGCATAAAAAACAATTTAAAGCCTTTTTTTACAGTATGCAATAATAATATTTTTAAATCTTTTGCTAGTTAATTCCTGACTTCACTAGATTTCGACAAGTGACGTTTTTGTTTAAAGGACCATGGTTTTTGCGGTTGTCCCCCGACAATTAAAATTTTTTTCCCAATCATTGAACTTCTGTACGGATTTTTCAACTTGGTTTCTAACAAAACCATACCTAAAATAAAATTCTAGCCCTTGTTTTGTTAGAAACCAAGTGGAAAAATCCGTACAGAAGTTCAATGATTAGGAAAATATTTGAATGAGGGTTCTTCACTGTGGTCCTAAAAACTATAACAAAAGCTGCCTTTTGCAAAAAAAATTTTTTTTTTGACTAACAGATCAGAATGGGTGTTTTTTTGCAAAAGAGATAAACATTTTGGTCTTATTCTACTACTTCTACTACTGCCTTGCATTTTTATATTAGGTCATCCGGAAAGTTCGGGGGTTTTTTTTTGCAAAAAATTTTTTTGAGGCATTAGGTTTTTTTATAGACCATTTTTAGTAAGCTAAGATACTTAGCTACAGAAGGAGTGGTCAACTTTTACAAAATGGTCGGAAAATGTATAGAAAAAATCGAATGCCAAAAAAGTACCGGTAAAATGCCGAGGCGTAAAAAAGCCGGTAAAATGGTAGAATTGTTTTCGTAAAAAATGATTAATTGGTTAACTACCGTATTTCTTCTAATGAGCGGGTAGTCTCCAATAAACGGGCACCCTAGAAGGTGATTGGAAAATAAACGGGCAGTCTCCAATAAACGGGCACCCTCGGAGGTGATTGGAAAATAAACGGGCAGTCTCAATAAACGGGCACCCTCGGAGGTGATTGGAAAATAAACGGGCAGTCTCCAATAAACAGGCACCCTCGGAGGTGATTGGAAAATAAACGGGCAGTCTCAATAAACGGGCACCCTAGAAGGTGATTGGAAAATAAACGGGCAGTCTCAATAAACGGGCACCCTCGGAGGTGATTGGAAAATAAACGGGCAGTCTCAATAAACGGGCACCCTCGGAGGTGATTGGAAAATAAACGGGCAGTCTCAATAAACGGGCACCCTAGAAGGTGATTGGAAAATAAACGGGCAGTCTCCAATAAACGGGCACCCTCGGAGGTGATTGGAAAATAAACGGGCAGTCTCAATAAACGGGCACCCTCGGAGGTGATTGGAAAATAAACGGGCAGTCTCAATAAACGGGCACCCTCGGAGGTGATTGGAAAATAAACAGGCAGTCTCAATAAACGGGCACCCTCGGAGGTGATTGGAAAATAAACGGGCAGTCTCAATAAACGGGCACCCTAGAAGGTGATTGGAAAATAAACGGGCAGTCTCCAATAAACGGGCACCCTCGGAGGTGATTGGAAAATAAACGGCAGTCTCAATAAACAGGCACCCTCGGAGGTGATTGGAAAATAAACGGGCAGTCTCCAATAAACGGGCACCCTAGAAGGTAATTGGAAAATAAACGGGCAGTCTCAATAAACGGCACCCTCGAGGTGATTGGAAAATAAACGGGCAGTCTCCAATAAACAGGCACCCTCGAGGTGATTGGAAAATAAACGGGCAGTCTCAATAAACGGGCACCCTCGGAGGTGATTGGAAAATAAACGGGCAGTCTCAATAAACGGGCACCCTCGGAGGTGATTGGAAAATAAACGGGCAGTCTCCAATAAACGGGCACCCTAAAAGACGATTTTACCTACACCTTAACTCTTTAAGCTAAAATTTTTGGAAAAATACAAATGTTTTGCTGTTTGATGCTGATGAAGACCCTGGCTACCTTACCGATGGCAGTCTTCATTTTGAATTTGATGGTTAGAATTCGTATGTTTGTGTTACTGAATGTTTACCTCTTTTTGTTGTCTGTCTTCGAAAAAATAAACGGGCATTCTCCAATTGTCGGGCACTCTCTAATAAACGGGCACCCTCGGAGGTGATTGGAAAATAAACAGGCATTCTCAATTGTCAGGCACTCTCTAATAAACGGGCACCCTCGGAGGTGATTGGAAAATAAACGGGCATTCTCCAATTGTCGGGCACTCTCTAATAAACGGGCATGCTCGCTTATTAGAAGAAATTTTTGTTAACTACCAAAAAAACTAAAGTATTTGATAAGTCTAGTTCCATTTTTTGGTCGGCCAGTCGTCTATATCATCTATATTTTTCGTCGTGCTGATAATTTTGAAACAGATAATATATATCTGCTTTCTTTTATTTCTTTTGAAAGCTTCTTTTGATATGCCTATTTTTGGCTTTTTTGGGTGGTTTAATCGTTGTTTTGACTTCTGAAATAAATTTTACCGATTCTTCGGTGACTTACCGATAAATTAGATTTTTACCAGTAAATTTCACAACCCTACTAATAACTTCTTTTTCGAAGACATTTTGCCGACAAGTTATAATAGAAAAAATCTTGTGTAGTTTTTTCTCCCCCCTCCCTCAAGTTTGTTACCGCCTGGAACAGTGGGGACCAAGGCAAAATGTGGAAAAAAACAACAGGGGGGACCAAGGCAAAATTTGCACCCGATTCTGCACCAGCGCCGAAGATATTTTGCGGACAATTTATGAACAGCAAATCTTGCATTTGAAAAAAAAAAATTAGTCAACTGTCTGATGTGTTATTCTGGCTTCAAGATTTCAAAAAATTGTTTTTTTTTAATTTTCTGTCTAAGACAACACAGTGCCCAAACAAGCAATAATTTGCTGAAAATTGTGCAATTTTTTCTTCATCAAACAAAAGTATGACAAGACATACCCGGAATGGAGCTTTAGAGCTTTTCCAAAAAAAAATCTCAAAATGGGAAATCGCTTTTACCATAAAAAGTGGCCTCAATTTAAAAAAAAATTATAATACTTACAAAATAAAGAATGCAATTCGCATAACAATAGAAAGGAAATCTTAATATGATTAAAGAAGTGGTAACAAAGAAGCAGTGGAAATTGAGATCAAAATGGAGGAATCAAATCCCACTTCTCTGTTTATTCTTCCCCATTATTCAGGGCAGTAGCAACTACTACAAAAAGCTTTGTATTGTAGTAAAGTCAACATTTTTTGGTAAGATCACACCACCACAATAAACTCCCTCTTTGTTGGGATATTAGGGTTGGGGGGGGGATGAAATCCATTTAGGATGCAAGTTGAGCAAAGGCTACTTGGTATTCCTTGACACACATACATTCAATGACGAATTAGAAGTTGGGTAGCGAAATGCTAGATATAAAATACGGGGGACTGAACAGTCACCATATTTATTCCAAAATCCTATGCTTCTGCACTCATATATACAATATCAATTCTATTAATCCCCTAGGGAATTTTTTTTTCGACCCCCGAGAATCCGAAAAATTTGGGGTCAATCTCGAAACTTTTGGGTAAAAATCTGAAATGGAAAAGGCGGAATTGGTAGAGCTTATGGGAGCTAAGAAATTGCAAAATATTTACTTTGGGCTGAGATATAGGCCTTCAAAATGGGGGTGGGGTTTAATAGAGGTCATACGGTATAACACGGCTCCCAATCAAAATTTTGAAAATAAGGGTATTTTGGGGGAAATGGCATTTTATCCAGTGCTTATTGCTCTTTTGACCACCGAAAATAAAATTTCAACGTAAAATTTTGAAAAAAAATAAGATTTGGGGTCCCAAAATAAGGACAAATCTTATTAATAAGGACATTTGGGAGCCCTGCGGTATAACCTCCTATTCTCCTGCCCAAAACTGACAAAATATAATTATTTTAGAATGTTTAAAAGCTAACGAAAAGTGCCAAGCGAAGAACAAATAAGAAATCCGGTCACAAAATTAGAGAAACCAAGGATCTTGCGAAAAGCATCATGCAATCAATAGTCAAAGGTCTTTATGGAGTCGGCTGGAACGCCAAGAAACTGAAATTGCTCCTATGAAGACTAGGCTTGCAAACGGGATGGGGTTCAAGGTAAAGAAATGGCGAAATTTTTGAAAATCTGGATCTCGCAGTAAATCCAGAAATCATTATGTTTTTAGTTCCTTTTTTTGAAGGATGTCGAACTTTGCAATAATTTGGTCAAATATTTGCCAATTTTATATTGAAACCCCAAAACGGGAATCTCGAATACTGTAGGGGTACCCTTTTTCTGGTACGTTATTTCCTCTAATAGGCTGACCGGTCGGTTTATTTTTCAATCCCTCTCTAGGGATGGCTTTATTAGAGTCATCTTAAGATTTTTTTCGGGTTCAACTAAAATCTAAAAAGCGAAATCCGTAGAGCTCGTGAGAGTTAAGAAAACGCGTAAAACAGCTTTGCAAAATATTTACTCTGCCCTGAGATATAGGTCCTCAAAGTTGAGGGTGGATTTATTAGAGGGCCTATTAGAGAAAATACGGTATTTCGTTTATCGTTTACCCTCAAATTTATTGAAAATCACAATCCTGTTTCCCGTTTTTAAGTCAATCTCCAAGCCTAATGATCTGTAGACTATAGAAACATCAAGAAGTTAAAAGAACAAGGAAAGCACGACATCAGTCTGAAACAGATTTTTTGGCTAAAAACCCTGGTCCGGTACAAAAGCCACGTGAAATTCGACTTTTCACATCGCTCCACATAATAATCCAAGGCAGTGTGCATGAAAATTTTCTGAACTAAATTTTATCCTTGATATACCATCGTGCGAATATCGTAGCATTTTTAAAAAACGTATTAGCGAGAGAAAAAACAAGGTGTTATTAGAGCTGAATTAAGAAAAAATGTCCAATATATGGGTTGAAAATTATATGTCAGCTTATCAACTTGTCAAGGACAATACTTTTTTTTTAGCCGCAAAAAGAATTTTTATTTTTCTTTTTTTTTTACCTTTGAGGGTCTGAATCTCGGAGCAAAGTCAATATTTTGCAAAGCTGTTCATTGCGTTTTCTTAACTCTCACTCCTAACGCTCTACTGATTCTGCTTTTTAGATTTTGAATTTTCACCCACAAATCTGGTGATCCATCCGAGTTTCGGGGGGTTGAAAAATAGAGACCCAGGGGGCTCCATTATTGGGTTAGTCCATAAGTTCGCGGGTGGTTACACGTAACAGACCATATTTATGTATGGGTTGCAAAATTTATGATAAATTAGAATTGGCATTCAATTAATTGCTGGGTTTGAAAATTTTGACTACACAACCCATCGGCTAATTATTAATTAACCGATGGGTTTCAAATCGTAAATTGCGTGGTCAAAATTTTGATTTTCAAACCCAGCAATTAATTGAGTGCCAATTCTCATTTATCAAAAATTTTGCAACCCATACATAAATATGGTCTGTTACGTATAATCACCCACGAACTGAATTATTGTTGAATTATATTTGTTGTTGAATTATATAATATTTTATAAGAAACTAGAATCGCAGGGCTTCATGAAAATTTGTTTGAACTTACTTGTCCTACAACGATATTTTTGGGGCTAAACATTATGGCCAAACATTTTTTGATAAAAAAAACAACAGGGGGACCAAGCTCTTTTTCACGAAAAAACTACAGGGGGACCAAGCTCTTTTTCACGTAAAAACAACAGGGGGGACCAAGGCATATTTTGGACACGGATTCTCCACTAGTACCCCCTGTTGTTTTTCTGGGACTCTTTAGTCTTAGGCAAGGGTTGGCCAGCGTATGTTAGGATGGACTTAAACATGAGTCTAAGATATGTTTGAGTCCGTCCTAACATACGCTGGCCTAAGCCAAAAAAAAAACAAAAATCCAATACGGGGCACCATGGCAAAAAATGAATCAGTATCAATGACAAAAAATTTTACTGTATTTTTTTTTATTATCCGGTCCCCTCCAATAAGCCATTTACCTATAGCAAGATTACCGGTTGGCTAACCAAAAGAATATACGGTATGCCTTCAGCCATATTAAACAGCCAATTTTATTACGAATTAAAAAAAAACTTCTTCTACCAAAACACAGTGAAAAACAAAAGATTAAAATTTTTTTCTAATGCAATTTTTTACACCAAAAAAGTGATTAAAATATATAAAAAATTAAATTTTATTCCAAACAATATAGAAAAAACTAGTAAAAAGCTCAGCTTTTTTGCACTAGATTAGCTGCTTAAAAGATTTAAATGTGTAAATATATTTTTTCATTAATAAAAAGCTACAAAAGCGTGGGGTACGAACACCGTCTATGCAAAAAAAATAAGTCTATGGCAATAACAGAATAGAATATCTCTTGGCATTTACTAATTTTGCGACAGCCAACATTTGTAGTACTATTTTGAATGTGTCTTTTTGTCTAATCTTTTGTTTGCTTTATAATAATTTTGCAAAAATGCTATTTTTAAATATTTCAATAAAATGTTTTGCAAATTAAGTATACACATCCAACTCAAGTAAAGTTCACAACTACATCGCCCAACATCATAACCCACAACAACCCCACCCCTCCTAAGTCAAATTTTGAGTTAGTCCCGCAAGCTGATTTTTTGGCACGGCGAGAATTCCGCGACGGATAATTCCGCGAGAGACAATTCCGCGACGGAGAATTGCGCGGAATTTCAATTTTTGACGTCCCTGCTATGCAAAAACCAAATTCTGACACCGGATTCGTGTTCATAATGGTCGATTGCATGCCCAGGTGTTTTTAAATCTAAAACTCGTGGTCAAATTTGAAATATCAATTTTTTTTCAAATATATTTTTGTCCCGAGAGGAATTTGAAAATATACAACAGTTAAATTTTGACAAAGGTGAATATGGAATCGACCATGCTGAACACGAATCCGGTGTCAGAATTTGGTTTTTGCATAGCAGGGACGTCAAAAATTGAAATTCCGCGGAATTCTCCGTCGCGGAATTGTCTCTCGTGGAATTGTCGCCGTGTCGATTTTTTTCGTATTTTTTTATTGTCTCACTGCTAACGTAACAATTTGATGTACAGGGTGTTTCAAGAAATTCTAACACTTTTAAACGGCCATAACTTTTTGTATTGACACAATTTCGAAATTCTGTAAACGCAGATCGGTTCCGTTTGCTCTAACAATTTTTTTAGTATGTAATGCGTAAAAAAATTTTTTTGACCAAAATTTTCAAAAATTGCCTTGGTCCCCCCTGTGCCTTGGTGCTCCCCCGTCCCCCCAAAACTGGGTAATGTCTTCTGTTGTTATGATTCTTGTTGTTATGTTATCTCGCTTTGTTGTTACTTGGTTCGGAATAAAGTTATGATAGATTTGGAGTCAATATGGCGAAAAAAATCGATTTTCTTAATTACAGTCGAGTCCCGCTAACCCGGCACCCCAATAACCCGACACTTTTGGTTGGCTGGCAAAGAAAATCAACAAAGTTTAATTACAGTCGAGTTAGCGGGACTCGGAATGGTACTCCCAGCCGAAGGAGTACCATTCCATTATATCATAAACATTTATGATATACAAAAAAAAAATTGAAAGATAGAGCCAGCACCCCCCACTCAATCGAACCCCCACTTAATTTTTTTCCGAAATATTCCAAACATAAATATTTCAATAAAATGTTTTGCAAAATTTTTTTTCAAAGTTTTGAAATAGGGTTCTTATCGGTTATCCCCACCCCACCTATTTTTTCCACAAAATAGTCAAGTTACATCACCATCATATTTATTAAACAATACAATACAGACAGATACACAAGATCAAGACGCACACAAATGAACGAGCAATATGAAACGGTAGGAGGATATAATTGCTGAATGTCTTGGAGAAGTTGAGTGAATGGGTCCTTGTCTTTGTTTCGATTTCTCCACCAAAATCCTTCTAGATAGGCAACGAGGTGATGACGAGCAGTACCGCTTCGAACCTTGTTTCGCTTCTTTGAAGATCGCCACATCCGTTCCACCGTGTTTTTGTGCGCTCCAGTTTGCGGATCGACAAAGTTTTGCTTTTCGTATCAAGAAGTTTTTGCAGAGCCCTAACGGCTGACCTCTCGTCGTTTCGATCTTCATTGTGCTGAAAAAAAAGTACTTCAAATTTTATATTATAGCCCACAGAAAGACGCATCAAGAAATCACAACACAGTGAATAAAACAGAGCTTTAACAAAACTGGCCCCCAAAGTTCTGGCCCCCTAACGGCGGCCCCCCAAAATAACCATAACCCAAAGAATCTGTTTTTAAAAGGTAGTAAAAAAATTTTCATATTATTAGCCTCTTCATAATATTATTATTTTTTAAATTTAACTCAAAAAAATCTTTTTCAAAACACATTTTTTGTAGGCGCTCTGAACATATTTACAATAATGACGCAAGCCTCACAAGCAGGGGTTCGATCGCGAATTTCTAAAATAAAGGCATCTAGTGTCAAAAATAAGGGCAATTTAAAGGAATTTTGGTACTTATACGGTTCCCCCCATATCGGAATTTTTTCAAAAACAGGTTTTAACCATTTCTAAGCAATTCTTACACGCTAAAACCGATAAAAACGTTGTTTCCGACCACTTTCCATCAAAAATTTTGACTTTTTTAGATTTTCTACCTGCCTGCCTTCGGCAGGCAACCTACTTCAACAGGAAGCCCCTTTGGGGGTACATGGTCCGGGCCAAGGGCTGACCCTTTATATATCAAGAAATATATATCTTGAAGATATATATCTATATCTCTTGGTGGTAACTGTAACAGGATATATTTGTCTCCTGGAAAAAATAAACAGCTGAGACAGCGCATGTATCTTTATTTTTATTGGTTCAATTTGCTTGATATATTTCTTGATATATAGGGTCAGGGTCAGACCTTGGCCCGGACCATGTACCCCCAAAGGGGCTTCCTGTTGAAGTAGGTTGCCTGCCCAAGGCAGGCAGGTAGAGAATCTAAAAAAGTCAAAATTTTTGATGGAAAGTGGTCGGAAACAACGTTTTTATCGGTTTTAGCGTGTAAGAATTGCTTAGAAATGGTTAAAACCTGTTTTTGAAAAAATTCCGATATGGGGGGGGGAAGGGAACCGTATAATTACCGGAATTTTCACCAAAATAAAGGCAACTTAAAGGAATGTTGTCCCTATGCTTCAAACCCGACAAAAATCAACAAAAAAACAACTTTATTGACGAACAACATATCTTTCTCCCCCCTTTCCTGCTTTCAACAACTCTTTCTGCCCAAGAAAGTAGTCACAACTTTCATGACATTCGTCAAAATGTGCCTTTATTTTCAAAAAAAATTAAAGGCAAAATTTTCAAATTAAGGGCAATGCCTTTAATTAAGGGATATAATCGGACCCCTGCTCACAAGATGATTGCTCTTTTTGCACAAACACTACTACAGGAAGAAAAGAAAAAAAAGAAGAACTCTTCTAACAAAAAATTTGTTGTTTTTTGTGAATGAATTTTTGTTTTTATGATGTCAATCAACGTTTTAATGTATTTACTAGATGTTTCCACCATGGTAACAGCTCGATATAGTGGCCCCTGCAATATAACCATCTCATCACCTTCCATATGGTGACCCCTTAAGTCTGGTCCCCGCCTACTATCACAACCCGTAGGTCTTCATGACCAAACTAGGAAATTTTGAAAAAAATGACCATCAAAATCAATATCTAGACTAGATTGATTTAGACTAGATGGGCGAATCGAATTAGCAAAACATTTCAAAATCTGGACAAAGAACGTATCGGACTCCAGGCGGGGAAAAACTTGAGGGGTTGCCGGCTGGAGGAGGGTGTACTGTACAGTTAAACCTAGATATAGTCAACCTCGCTATAGTGACACCTTGGCGTCGGCTAGTTTGGTTTCGACTAAAAGAAAATAACTAAAGTGACACCTCGCTATAGTGACACCTTGGCGTCGGCTAGTTTGGTTTCGACTAAAAGAAAATAACTAAAGTGACACCTCGCTATAGTGACACCTTGGCGTCGGCTAGTTTGGTTTCGACTAAAAGAAAATAACTAAAGTGACACCTCGCTATAGTGACACCTTGGCGTCGGCTAGTTTGGTTTCGACTAAAAGAAAATAACTAAAGTGACACCTCGCTATAGTGACACCTTGGCGTCGGCTAGTTTGGTTTCGACTAAAAGAAAATAACTAAAGTGGCACCCTCGCTATAGTCACACCCCAAGGCCGGTCCCGGGAGTGTCACTATAGCGGGGGTTGACTGTATAGTGGCCCGCAAGTTTGGAAGGTTTTTTCAATTTCCAATGCAGTGACACCCCCCAATTTAGTGGCCCGTAGGCTTCTTTTCAAGGCGGGCCGCTTTATCCAAATTTGACTGCATACTGCACTATGAGCATGTGTCCTAACTCGTCCCAAATCACCCTCCCCACTAGAAACACTCAGCGAATTTTTCCAAAATGTTTATGTGTTGTCTGATCACCCTGTACTACCGTAACACTAATATGTTTTTTTTTCAACTGACACTAATCCCCTTCAAAAAAATGGAAAGCAGAAAAAGTTGATCATATTTTTGCAACCCACTTGTCCCCCTACTCAAAAAGAGTAGCCGAAAAGACAAAAAGCAGGTTTCAAATCAACTAATTGCTCTGTAATATTGTTTTCTCGGCTCTTTATAGGTTGAGAGTATTAGGTTTTTAGGAGAAGGAGGAGGAGGAAAAAAGCGGAAAGAACAACAAACAAGCGCACACACTCCACTTTCTCACAGTCTTTTCTATCAAGTTTTGGCATCTAACTGTGTGTTTGGTCACATTTACTTGTTTGTTGAGTATAAAAAAAAGGAAAAGCCGACATTTTGAAAGTATTTAAGTAGGGATTAATTCATGCCTACGGCGCTGAACTTAACACTTCATTTGGGCATCAAGATAGATTGTCACAGGGCTTTACATTTTAATTTGATGTTTTTGATTTAGAGGGGGGGGGGACTATTTCTGGGCTAATAATACAAAAAATATATGGAAAGAGCGGTTCTTATGCATTATCGGGACTACCTGGTTTTACTCTCATTTATGCTAAAGACATTTCCGAGCTCTATCCTCCAAATTTGCCTTTCAGTATCGCTCGTTAATAATGCTTGTGAATAAAGGACGATAACCATAAGATAATTATAATTAATGTTTTCAATCAACGGGACGCATAAATGACAGTAAAACCAGGTAGTCCCGATAATGCATAAGAACCGAAAGAGCTGTCCTGAAACCCCGTGTATTGGGAACCACGATACAACGTCTGGACCCAGGCCTGGTGAAGTTAGATCGAAAATGGGGCGCTAGTGTAATATACCTCACCAAATAATTTAGGCTTTAGCTTAGGCCCGTAGACTCAGGTTTAGGCTCAGGGCCTAGTCATTACTGACAAGGCATTTTGTACAACCTTTTTTTTCCAAAATGGTGGTTTTAGGTATCCCTAAAAAATTATTGGGGGGTATATCACACTAGCGTCCAAAATGGCATCAAGCGCCTCCTTGCCATTTTCACATAAATCCAATCAAATGGAAGTTGTCCAGTGTGGCGTTGTATCAAGGGTAACTAAAAATACTCGTTTCACAATTTACTAGGATAAACCAGCAATTGGACCAGGGAAGTAGTAATTTGGGGGCGTAAACGTTTAGCCAATGAAAGTTTTGAAAATGGCATCTTTTTGCCAATGAGATCGCAAAAAAAATCAACAAAGCTTACCCCCAATAACCGGGCACTTTTTAAAAATTTGGTTGGCTGGCAAAGAAAATCAACAAAGTTTACCCCCATTAACCCGGCACCCCCAGTAACCCGGCACCCCCAGTAACCCGGCACCCTAAGACTGGTCCCGTCCAATAAAAATTACCCCCAATAAACCGGCACCCGATAACCCGGCACTCTAAGACTGGTCCCGTCCAATAAAAATTACCCCCAATAAACCGGCACCCGATAACCCGGCACTCTAAGACTGGTCCCGTCAACCCCAATAAACCGGCACCCGATAACCCGGCACTCTAAGACTGGTCCCGTCCAATAAAATTACCCCCAATAAACCGGCACCCGATAACCCGGCACTCTAAGACTGGTCCCGTCCAATAAAAATTACCCCCAATAAACCGGCACGATAACCCGGCACCCTAAGACTGGTCCCGTCCAATAAAAATTACCCCCCGGCACCCGATAACCCGGCACCCTAAGACTGGTACCGTCCAATACAAATTACCCCCAATAAACCGGCACCCGATAACCCGGCACTCTAAGACTGGTCCCGTCCAATAAAAATTACCCCCAATAAACCGGCACCCGATAACCCGGCACTCTAAGACTGGTCCCGTCCAATAAAATTACCCCCAATAAACCGGCACCCGATAACCCGGCACTCTAAGACTGGTCCCCAATACAAATTACCCCAATAAACCGGCACCCGATAACCCGGCACTCTAAGACTGGTCCCGTCCAATAAAATTACCCCAATAAACCGGCACCCGATAACCCGGCACTCTAAGACTGGTCCCGTCCAATAAAATTACCCCAATAAACCGGCACCCGATAACCCGGCACTCTAAGACTGGTCCCGTCCAATAAAAATTACCCCCAATAAACCGGCACCCGATAACCCGGCACTCTAAGACTGGTCCCGTCCAATAAAAATTACCCCCAATAAACCGGCACCCGATAACCCGGTACTCTAAGACTGGTCCGTCCAATAAAATTACCCCAATAAACCGGCACCCGATAACCCGGCACTCTAAGACTGGTCCCGTCCAATAAAAATTACCCCCAATAAACCGGCACCCGATAACCCGGCACTCTAAGACTGGTCCCGTCCAATAAAAATTACCCCAATAAACCGGCACCCGATAACCCGGCACTCTAAGACTGGTCCCGTCCAATAAAAATTACCCCCAATAAACCGGCACCCGATAACCCGGCACTCTAAGACTGGTCCCGTCCAATAAAAATTACCCCAATAAACCGGCACCCGATAACCCGGCACTCTAAGACTGGTCCGTCCAATAAAATTACCCCAATAAACCGGCACCCGATAACCCGGCACTCTAAGACTGGTCCCGTCCAATAAAAATTACCCCAATAAACCGGCACCCGATAACCCGGCACTCTAAGACTGGTCCCGTCAATAAAAATTACCCCCAATAAACCGGCACCCGATAACCCGGCACTCTAAGACTGGTCCCGTCCAATAAAAATTACCCCCAATAAACCGGCACCCGATAACCCGGCACCCTAAGACTGGTCCTGTCCAATACAAATTACCCCAATAAACCGGCACCCGATAACCCGGCACTCTAAGACTGGTCCTGTCCACAAAAATTACCCCAATAAACCGGCACCCGATAACCCGGCACTCTAAGACTGGTCCCGTCCAATAAAAATTACCCCCAATAAACCGGCACCCGATAACCCGGCACTCTAAGACTGGTCCCGTCCAATAAAAACCCCCAATAAACCGGCACCCGATAACCCGGCACTCTAAGACTGGTCCCGTCCAATAAAAACAATAAACCGGCACCCGATAACCCGGCACTCTAAGACTGGTCCGTCCAATAAAAATTACCCCAATAAACCGGCACCCGATAACCCGGCACCTAAGACTGGTCCCGTCCAATAAAAATTACCCCCAATAAACCGGCACCCGATAACCCGGCACTCTAAGACTGGTCCAATAAAAATTACCCCAATAACCGGCACCCGATAACCCGGCACTCTAAGACTGGTCCCGTCCAAAAATTACCCCAATAAACCGGCACCCGATAACCCGGCACTCTAAGACTGGTCCCGTCCAATAAAATTACCCCCAATAAACCGGCACCCGATAACCCGGCACTCTAAGACTGGTCCCGTCCAATAAAAATTACCCCAATAAACCGGCACCCGATAACCCGGCACTCTAAGACTGGTCCGTCCAATAAAAATTACCCAATAAACCGGCACCCGATAACCCGGCACTCTAAGACTGGTCCCGTCCAATAAAAATTACCCCAATAAACCGGCACCCGATAACCCGGCACCCGATAACCCGGCACCCCAGTAACCCGGCACCCTAAGACTGGTCCGTCCAATAAAATTACCCCAATAAACCGGCATCTATCATAGTTTACAACATTTTTCAATTTGCGTCAATTTTTTGTGTATGCGGTAGGCCCCAGTATTCAAAACTATGCTCAACATCTTCTTGTTAGTGTGACCTTTTCCATTAGTGGCCCTCTTTTTTTCCCTTCCCTCCCTATACAACCCTTTACCCCTCTTAAAATAGTTGAATAAAGGGTGATTATATAGAGGGTCGATTAAGGCCCGATAAAATAATACCACCGCTAACCCGGCACCCCCGCTAACCCGGCACTTTTTGCCGGTCCCAGTGGTGCCGGGTCAGCGGGACTCGACTGTAATTAAGAAAATCGATTTTTTTCGCCATATTGACTCCAAATCTATCATAACTTTATTCCGAACCAAGTAACAACAAAGCGAGATAACATAACAACAAGAATCATAACACGGATAACATGGACGGGACCAGTCTTAGAGTGCCGGTTTATCGGGTGCCGGGTTATTGGGGGTAAACTTTGTTGATTTTCTTTGCCAGCCAGCCAGCCAAATTTTTAAAAAGTGCCGGGTTATTGGGTGCCGGGTTAGCGGGACTCGACTGTATGGGTAATTTTCGGACAACAGGGGGGACCAAGGCAAAAATGAAAAAAATTTTACTTTTTTCACCTGATATGCCAAAAAAAGTGTTACGAAATTCTAAGACGAATGGCGAAAACAGAATTGCAAAATACGATCTCCACAAAAAGTTATGGTCCTTCAAAAGTGGGGGAAATTCTTGGGACACCCTGTAAGATTTATCCAAAAACAATTTGAGCAATTTTCCGAAATATTCGGAATTTACTTTTTTTAATGTGTTGTTTTGAACATTTTCTAACTTTCAGCCGTGTGACAGGAAGTGGATGCTTTTGTCCAGTAAGTGGTATAAATATGTCCATTGTATGGCTAGTAAAGCGTCTTATATCCAAAAAAATTATAATCCCAAAATGCCCTCCTACAACCAAATCGCTTTACAACACAACCACATTAAAATAGGAAGAAGAACAGAAAAAGGATTAAGCTAAGTCTAATGCTATCATATGCCAGCAGACAACCAAGAAGTGGACTAAATTTGTGACCTCCTTAGGGATCTCACAATTTTGCTTTCACACCCACTAATTTCAATGGTTTTGGAATCAAAGACTATCGGGTGTTAATTTGGTTGGGAAAAGCTGGATTTCTGATTGCTGGCTGTTTACAGCTGCGTCAATGCAAAAATAAAGATATTTAAAGGCACTAATACACGTCCTTGGGGAAGCAATCTATTATGTTCAACAAGGCAGACCACTACAAAGACAAATTCAGAAATTTGATAAGCGTCAAATATACAGACGAAATAAACTACAGTAGTCCATCCTCAACTCGATGAAGGCTAATAAAAAAAAAGATCAAAAATCTTAGACACCCTTCTTTTAAAAGATTTGTCGGCGCTACCGAGTATACCCCCAAATGAAATTTTTTTTGAACTTTTTCAAAACACCATTTTAACCATTTTTAAGCATTTCCTACACGCTGAACACGAAAAAAAGGGTGTTTTCACCTACTTTTTTCTATAAAAAGTCGATTTTTTTTAAATCTTGAATTTTGGTATTTTTAGTTGATTTCTGTTTATTATAACTTAGTAAATCAGATGTTGAGGGTACCTTGACCCCAAAAAGATGGAATTTGAACATAGTTTTGTTAACTGGGGCCTACCGCATAAAGAAACTCTGGTATGCATACATTTTTTATGCATCCAGAGTCACTCGAGTGATTTGCGTCTAAGGTATAGGTGTGCGCATCTCACCTCAGCAAGCCCCTGCGCCCCGAAGGGCGCAGGGGGCTTGGTGGTTAGAGATGCGCGCACTCACTTACCTTAGACATAATTCCGAGCAAGACTCTTGATCAAAAATGCATTTAGAGGCTCTTTTTGCCCAGCTCCAGTGACCAAAACATGGTAAAACAGCCAAATGGTCGAAATTTCAAAATGCCCAAAACTCAATTTTTTATTGACCAGAACACAAAAATAATGTCTTTTTTGAACTTCTGCGGTGATTTTAGGTTGATATAGGGTGTTTGGAAACACTTTAAAAAAAATTTCATTTGGGGGGTGTATACTCCGGTAGGGTCGATTTGTCAATTTTTCAATATGGATCAATTCCACCCTGAACCACTCAAAACTACCACACAACTTCGAATTCTGAGCGATTAAGCCCATCGGACCGGAATTCTGATCCGCTCAATCGCTTTTTCGCAAAAAGTTTACCCCCTTTAGTAAGCCCCCATAGAACCAGTTATTTCTGGCTTTTGGCCACTCTGAGAAATCAATTTCAAACATAAATGACCGTTTTTTTATGTGAAAAATTAAACAAAAGACCAAATTAGGGAAAATTGACAAGTAGGTTTGGAGACAAAAGGCAAAAAGTACCAATGCTTTAAGTGTCATTTGGCACACATTTTAAGTTTGTATCATTTGTAGCCTGTCTGTTCTTTTGAAAAACCACTTTGTTATAAAAAAATGGACAAAAATAGAAACAAAAAATGTTCTCAAATTTACCAAATTTAGCAAATTATTTGTTTTTTTATTTTTGTCCAATTTTTTATAACAAAGAATTGTTCAATATCACATTTTAAAGAACAGAGAACGGGCTACAAAATGGTATATGACACGTAGAGACATCATTGTCAAATGTGCCAAATGATGCACTTTGAAAATTAAAGCGAATCCACGTACTTTTTCTCAAAACTTATTGGACAACCTAATACTAAACTTACTTTTTTGTCTCAAATTTACTTCTTTTTGTCCCAATCTTACTCTTTGTTGTCCCTAATTTTATTGTCTACACGAAATAAACAATTTTTCATAAAAATTTGGTCATTTATGTTTGAAATTCAAGGGCAGAGAACGACCAGATGGCTGAGAACCCACTCCAGAGTAATACAAAAAAAAGTATAACCCTTTCAGTATATTGGGTTGGCCGGAAAGTAATGTCGTTTTTTTTCTAACGCTTACCATGTTGTGATTGTTGTTTTATCATAATAGAGCATTATATACGAAAATGAAGCACTGTTTTTGCTTCTACAACTTTCTTACACGTAAAGATTTTAACATGGTTTTAGGCCTTTCAAATGAACTGTCAAGTTGATGAAAAACGCATTTTCGACACATCCTCCTTTTTGCATTCAACCAAGGTCAAAAAGCGACTGAAGCGGCTCGGGAAATCTGTCAGGTGTACGGAGAGGCTCGATGGACATAAGGGCAGCTCAGCGTTGGTTTGCAAAGTTCAGAAGTGGTGATTTTTGCCTCGACGATGCTCCTCGTTCCGGCCGACCATCTGAGTGTCGAAAATGCGTTTTTTCATCAACTTGACAGTTCATTTGAAAGGCCTAAACCATGTTAAATCTTTACGTAAGAAAGTTGTAAAGATATTAGAAGCAGAGAAACAGTGCTTCATTTTCGTATATAATGCTCTATTATGATAAAAAAAAAACAACAACCACAGCATGGTAAGCGTTATAAAAAAAACGACAATTCTTCTCCGGCCAACCCAATACATCAAAAATAAAGGGAAAGAATCTAATTTTTTAAATTTTTGCCAGTCTAATACCAAAAATTGAAGGGATTTCGATTTCACCGATCATTTTTCAAAATCTTGCAGTTTTGCAGTTAAGACCCACGCCACTCGATAAAATTTATTAAATAAATTGGACCCTGTTTTGCGAAATAAGATGTTCATTTATCATAACGGCGAAGATCTTAATGGCAAAACTGCAAGATTTTTGAAAAAAGGGCAGGTAAAATCGTAATCCTTGTGATTTTCAGGACCAGACTGACGGATCAGACTCGGCAAAAGCCTTCAAAAATTGAATCAAAAAAGTGTCGGACCCTAGGCAGGAAGGAACTTGAGGTGGTGTCCATTTATCAGGAGTCGGTCAACTGTAGGTTAGTTTTCCATTATCTGTTCACCTGCCTCACAAGGTGGTATCCAAGTGCAACAAAGGGATTCTCAACCATTGGGAAATTCAAACATAAGAGAGACTCACAGGTCCTGAAAATTACAAGGATTGTGATTTTACCTGTCCTTTTTCCAAAAATCTTGCAGTTTTGCCATTAAGATCTTCGCCATTATGATAAATGAACCTCTTATTTCCCAAAACAGGGTCCAATTTACTCAATAAATTTGACCTAGTGGCGTGGGTCTTAACTTCAAAACTGCAAGATTTTGGAGAGATAAAGTCTATTCAAACAAAGGGAGATTCACGCAAAGTCCGTTCAAAAAATGTTTAGATAACGTCCTTTTCATTAAAATATCCATGTTCAGAGCAGTGTTTTCATAATTGATACTGACAGTGACATTTGTCAGTTATCGCTGACATTTTTAAAAGAGACATAAAAAAGTTGTCTTTTCGAAATTCTGTAAAGTGCATTGGAAAGCTGACGAATTTTTGATTGAGAAAGGCGTTGTCAGATTTTTGACCTGTCTCTGAAAAAAGGCCTGAAAAGTAAGTGTCAGTTTATTTTTAATGTCAGTTTAGCAAAAAATGTCAGTGTCAGTTTAGAAATTTTTGCTAAACTGACATTAGAAATGAAACTGACACTTACCTTTTCCGGCCTTTTTTTCAGAGCCAGGTCAAAAATCTGACAACACCTTTCTCAATCAGAAATTCGTCAGCTTTCTAACGCACTTTAGAGAATTTTGAAAAGACAACTTTTTTATGTCTACAACCACTTTTAAAAATGTCAGTTTCGATAAGCTGACATGTCAGTGTCACTGTCAGTGTCAATTATGAAAACACTGGTTCAGAGGCTGTTCCGTTATTGACCCTTGACTTGTCTCTTGTTTTAGAAAATCGCAATGTTTAACAATGACGTTCGAGTGAAGCTGAGGCATGAGTGCATTCTATGGAATCAGAGGGTAAAAAATCACTTGCTCTGACAAGATTTGTCGTAGATCATTTTCCGCGAATGAAGTTTGTGATCGGTGGTCGCATTACGGATGAAGACGTGCCTATTATATAAAGGTCTGTAATATTTTTCTTTCTCATATAGCTATATTCAATTTGTATTTGTATTTATAAGGTTTTCCATAGGTGTGGAGAAGCAACCGTAAGTCTCCTGGGAAGGTACTTATTTAGTTGCCCCCCCCCCAAAAGGTCATTTTCAGTACTGAATTTTTTGTGCTTGTTTGATTTTTTTTTTCATATTATTTGTGAGTTTATTAGTAGCTTTTTAACTGGCAACTAAATAAGTACCTGCAAATGGCGATAAGAGTCGACGTCTGGGGAGAAGGTGGGTCCAACTATGTGAAAGAAACATCTGGCATTAAAATCCGGTCGAAATTTAACTGCTGCTTTAGCTACTAATCGTACTTTCAGGTTACTTATAGAAAATCCCGACGTGAGTTACTTATTTCCTTTCTTAGCAATGGTCGAAAATTAAATATTATGATCTTAGAAAGGTTCAATCAGTCCTGCGTAAATCTAGATGGCACGCACAATCCATCCGTACGACTATGAGAACATTAGAAAAAGGTTGACTGGTTTTCAAAAGCGTATGTTACTATTAAAAATAGACCATCGGTACTCAAACTATCATATTGACGGTTTGTAAATTATGATCCAGAAGTTGAGGTTTGTATTTCCATTGTTTTTACGTTCATTGTTCAAATTACCGTAAATCCTCTAATATAAGACCCCCCCTTTGATTCAAAATCGAGTTCTTGGCATTGTATTTTGACCTACTTTTTTGAAGTTCTTATGCAAATTACCACCTATTTTGTAGCTCATTTCACTGGCTACAAATGGGTGTAATTTGTACATAAGCATTCTTCAAAAAGTGGGTCAAAAATACAATGCCAAGAACACGATTTTGAATCAAAGGGGGCCAGGGGTCTTATATTAGAGGAATTACGGTAAGCTGGTGGATCAAATGGTGGGTGACAGAACTGAGCGGCTCATTCATCTGCATATAAGCTAGAGCACTTGATGGTTCAACGCTGGTCAATAATCTGGGTGATCATTCAGGCGAAAATCCCAACAACGCTAGTCAGAAGTTGCAGTTCATCAAACAAGAAAAATCATCAAACTCTAAGTAAGAAGAGGCGTACATAGTTTGTTTTGATTTCAATATGTTATTGTCAATTTTATTGTCTCTTTTTGGCAGAATAAAAGTTACAGGAGAAGAATTTACAAGAGCACTACTGACCATAACTAAAAAACAGCAAAATAACTTCTGTCTAAGCGTAACACCATGATTTACGATCAACTTATTCTGATCGAACCAGCTGTAACGCTTGGCTTAGCCAAAGCTATAAAATGCCAAGCTTGGAGCCAAAAACTCGATTTCAAACCCTCAGTCCAAAAACCCTAGACCAAACTCATATTTTAAAATTACCAGTGTTCGAGCTTCCTTATTTGAATGGATTATTTATGAATATACCGATGCTAGAAAAGGAGTTATCTGAACGTCTTTTTTTCGGACTGATTTTGCGTGAATCCCCCTTTTTAAAACGGCGTTATTTGGAAAGACTTTGTGTGAGTCTCCCATATGTTTGAATTTCCCAATATTTGAGAATCCATTTGTTGCACTTGGATACCACCCCTCACAATAGTGCCTTTTAGAAAAGTGAAGCCTGAAAATTGGTGATTTTTCAGCTCATAGAGACTACAGTCAACCCTCGTTAATCCGCCACCCCTAGGGACCGGCCTCAGGGTGGCGGATTAACGAGGGTGGCGGATTATCGAGGTGCGATTACCCTACCTTTACTTAACTTTAGCTTTTTTGGGACCGGCCCTAGGGTGGCGGATTATCGAGGTGCGTTACCCTACCTTTACTTAACTTTAGCTTTTGGGACCGGCCCTAGGGTGGCGGATTATCGAGTGCGATTACCCTACCTTTACTTAACTTTAGCTTTTTTGGGACCGGCCCTAGGGTGGCGGATTATCGAGGTGCGATTACCCTACCTTTACTTAACTTTAGCTTTTTTGGGACCGGCCCTAGGGGGGGTAACGGGGTGGCGGATTAACGAGGGTTGACTGTACATTCAAAAAACAATAGTCGAAGATACAGTCAAATAACTGCCCGTGTCTTAAAAAATTTAAAGAATATTAATTAACGCAGCAATTAGCATTTCAGCAATTTCAACCTATCATTACAAAAGAGTGGGATTTTTAGAAAAACAAATTTTAATAGCTAGCCGCTTGTTAAGGAAAATTTGCCTTTGGCAAGCTGAGGCAGTGGAGTAAAGTAGAAACTAAAAGTTGCACGAAGGTTGGAAACGATAGTAGCAGAAGTAGCATTATACTAATTCTCATAAGAAACGGGTGATGCCAAGAACCCCAATTAACAATTAGGGTAGAGGAGGCGTTGTTAACCGAGAAAATGTGTTTTATGTTGATGTAAGTAAGCACAAAGACAGCCAAAGACCAAATATCTGTACATTAAATTGTAATTATTGTATATTAAATTGCAATTATTTACACCAAGAAATTGTTTTAAAGGCGGAGCCTGTTTACGATTTGTTATGAAATTGTGCAAATTTTTATTCCTTGGTCGGAAAAATACCGTATTTTCGTCACGCTTTATTTTGTTCATAACTTTTTAAATTTGCGGTGTTTTGAAACGATCTCTTTTGTTTGAAAGCTGACATTTTAGGCAATCGACACCTTATTTGTGTCGTTATCACTGTTAACCATAGTGACCGCGATAAGCGAAAATTGGACGGCGTCCCGTCCGCCGTCTTGACGTTTTTCGCCGGCCGTCCGACCGGCCGTCCTTAGATTTTGCGCGTTCGACCGGCCGTCAATATTTCGCAGTCTCTGAAATTTAGCCCCGGCCGTCTACCGGCCGTCCAAAGTAAATTTTTTTTTTGCCGGCCGTCCACCGGCCGTCAAAGTCAAATTTTTCGCCCGTCTTCGACCGGCTGTTCTTATTGCAGTGTGCATGTATTCTGGATTAGTTATCAGTGGTTACACATTTATTATTGACGTTTAAATTTTAGTATAAAAACGATTGTTTAAGTGACATATTTTGAGTTGTAACTAAGCAAAGTGCGCGATTTCAAAAGCGCTTCCCCAATGCCGACTCTTCTGCCCTCTGCGATATACTACTTATCACCTTGCAGTCAATTTTTTCCCCACCGTCCGATCTGCCGGCCGTCTTTATTTTTTTCACCGGCCGTCCACCGTCCCGTCCTGACTTTTCACGACCAGGCCGTCCGACCGGCCGTCTTTTCGAAAAAAATCACCGGCCGTCCGCCGGCCGTCCTTAAAAATTTCGCCGGCCTGCAGCCGGCCGTCTATTTTTATTTTTGGACGGCGGCCGTCCGACTGTCTCACTTTTTCGGCGCCGTCCGGACGGAGACGGGGACGGGACGGGCCCGGAGGACGGCGCGGTCACTATGCTGTTAACAGATGGAAATTGTTTAAGTTGAAAAATGTCTTAATTTTGACCTAATTTTAGGCGAAATGAACTACACGATCGAGCCGCAATACTCTCCTGACCGACTTCTTCTTGTGGGGCTACTTCCAGTCAGTCATTTACCGCACTCAGCCAATTTGTAGGAGCTTCGTGAGAAAATTCAGCATTGCTTAAACAATCTGCTCAGGCGATGATCAATCATTCCATTATGGCCTAGGTGCATCGAAGTGGAAGGAAGGAGTGTCGAGAAATCATATGAAAATGTGTGAATCTCAGTTGTTGTTATGTTTCTTGGGTGCTTCTTTAGTCCCCCCATACTCGGATTTTTTTAAAGTGACCCAAAATCATCCCCAAACTTATTTTTTTCTGTTTAACATTTCTAAACACTTTCTGATAAAAAAATTGAATTTTGTAAAAGAAAATTTGCATTTTACCCCTCACAGAAAAATGGTCATTTTAAGGTATTTTAGGGTCATTTTTGGGTGATATATCACATTTTCTTGCTGGAGCTAGGCAAAAAAACTCTCTAAATGCATTTTTGATCAAGAGTCTTGCTCGGAATTATGTCTAAGGTAAGTGAGTGCGCGCATCTCTAATCCACCAAGCCCCCTGCGCCCCTTCGGGGTGACAAAGATGCTTGGCTTAGGTTGCGACGCTCAAACAGACACCATTAGCATCAGCTTTCCCTCAAGTGACGAAATTAATTTTTAAAAGATCCGTGTTGGCACTGATTGCCAGCATTTGGGACCTGCTTAAACTTTGTTGCCCAGCAGTTCTACCAGCCAAACTTTACTTGCACGACCTACGGAGTCAAAAAATAAGATGGGATTGAAGAACTGAATGCAGAAAACTAAAAAACATGTCGCAAAATGCTCAAAGGCTGTGGCACAGTACCTCAAATCGCAATACCTAGAAAAGTTCTTTCAGGAATTACAAGTGAAACTGGGGTGTTTGACTGTCACGCGTTTGCTGATGCATCTGGATTCGCGTACGGAGTGGCTATTTTTAGTGACAACAGAAAAAACAATCAAGGCAGATGTTGGAATCACAAGCCATCTTATTCTTGCCAACAATAAGGTCGTCCCGATTTCTAAACAAAAAGCGGTAGAATTGCAAATTTTGGAAAGCATTGCCCTTCGAGGTAGTGCATATAATTTTAAAAAAACCAAGAATAAAAATTTCGTTGGTAATTATACGGTTCCCTCCCCCCATATCGGAATTTTTTCAAAAACAGGTTTTAACCATTTCTAAGCAATTCTTACACGCTAAAACCGATAAAAACGTTGTTTCCGACCACTTTCCATCAAAAATTTTGACTTTTTTAGATTTTCCCAGCCTTGCAATGTTAATTTTAATCATTTTTATACCCCTTATCCATTGCAAGCAGGCAGCTCCTTTTTCACCTGTTACAGTTACCTCCAAGAGATATAGATATATATCTTCAAGATATATATTTCTTGATATATAAAGGGTCAGCCCTGGCCTGACCATGTACCCAAAGGGGCTTCCTGTTGAGTAGGTTGCCTGCCCAAGGCAGGCAGGCAGAAAATCTAAAAAAGTCAAAATTTTTGATGGAAAGTGGTCGGAAACAACGTTTTTAGCGTGTAAGAATTGCTTAGAAATGGTCAAAACCGGAATTTTTGAAAAAATTCCGATATGGGGGGTTTAACCGTATAAGTACCATTTCTTCAATCAAACTTAGCTAATTTCGGTTATAGAATAATTCGATCCTCATTGCAAAATAATTGGTTGACATGTGCCGTATTTCCTCTAATAGAGCGGTAGCACTAAGTAACTATTTGTCGAAGCAAAGCAGAACCATTTTGAATAAAGTGTGTGCTGCTGTATTAGAGAAAATACGGTAAGTATAGTTGCTCGTAGTGTTTGGTCACTTGAAGTTGAGTAGAATCCTAAAGGTTTCTATTCGAGTCAAACCTCTTCGGAGTGTTTGATCAAATTTTGGAAAGCTGGGCTTGTGGCTCGGTGTTATATGCGTTGGTTGTGTAATAAGTTGAATTTTTGGTCTTGCACTTTCTCTCTCACGGAGAATTTCCGCCTGTGCTAATATTCTAGAAATGGGCTATTCTCGTACCGAGAGTTCTAATGGACTTTTTGTGATGATTGTAAGCTCAAATTGTACTTCTGTTGTAAGGGTGTCGAGCGCTTGTCATAAATTGACCCGAACATGACTACCGTATTATCTCTAATAAGCGCCCCCTCTCTAATAAGCGCCCCCCCCCTCTACTTTGAGGGTCTGTATCTCGAGGCAGAGCAAATATTTTGCAAAGCTGTTTTTTTGCATTTTCTTAACTCCTACGAGCCCTACCGATTCCTTTTGGTTCGGTTGTGTGCCCAAAGTTTCGAGATCGACCCAAAATTTTCCGATTTTCGAAGGGTTGAAAAATAAGCGCCCCGAGGCGCTTATTAGAGATAATACGGTATTTTTAATTGAAAGCGAATCTTTGTGAAACTTTTGATTGTACCGCTGATGAAGACAAAAAACCCAAGCAGGTGAAAGTTAGTTAATAAAACCAAAAAGTAGATTGTTTTGATTGATTTCGAATTAAAAAATTTTACGCTGTAAATATGTATATGAAATCTCTTGATTGCAAATATAAAAAAAATTTTTGGCTTACAACACCCGAGATTCCCAGGACGTCTCCGATCCAAGTACTAGTCGAGCCCAACGTTGCTTGACATTGCCAGATCGGACGGGATGGCGTACTTTCAACGTGGTATGGTAGTAAGCGAGGGTCAAGGAGAAATTCTCTTACTCATATTTTTCCATCCTTTTACTGTCTATTTGGCTTTTTTGCTGCTCTTAACGGTTAGATTGGAAGACATGGCGTACCCTATCACTTTATGAACTAAGCTATTTCTCAAAGGCTTCTTCTACGCCTAATTTTTTGGTTTAATTAACCAGATTTGAGGTACTTGAATGAATTCTGCCCGAAAAAGCGGTAGAATTGCAAATTTTGGAAGGCATCGCCTTTGGAGGCAGTGCATATATTTAAAAAAAAACCAAAATTGAAAATTACTTCAAACAAAATTAGCTTATACTTTTTAATATGAGTCATGAATCAATAAATTAGAATCTATAAATTCCTAGCATCGATAAATTAGAATCGATATATTTCTCGCATCGATAAAAAGCAAAAACATGACATCGATAAAAATATCAGTTAACGAGAAAGTAGTTCAACATTTTTCGATGCTTACCATGATTTATTTAACTTGTTAAATCTATAGTCACAGAACCAAAGTTTTCACACCAACTATTTATACATCAATCTTTAAAAACTTTTTTGTCCAAATCCATACAATGATCACGGTAAAAATAATTTAAATTTGCATGATTTTAATTAAACGGGCTGTGTCAAAATTGTTCCCTCAATTTTGTTACTTTGGACTAAACTTATTAACGGCTATAGTGAAGAATAGGGTTCCAAAAAACACCTTGGTCCCCCCTGTTGTTTTTCGTAGAAACTAGTTTGGTCCTATAAATTTTAATAAACAACACAGTCCCCCTGTTGTTTTCGTAGAAACTAGTTTGGTCCTATAAATTTTAATAAACAACACCTTGGTCCCCCCTGTTGTTTTTCGTAGAAACTAGTTTGGTCCTATAAATTTTAATAAACAACACCTTGGTCCCCCCTGTTGTTTTTCGTAGAAACTAGTTTGGTCCTAAATTTTAATAAACAACACCTGGTCCCCACCTTGGCCGTGCCCCCTGTTGTTTTTACAAATAAAACAACAGGGGGGACCAAGCTGATATTTGGAACCCTATTCTTCACTAGTGCCCTTATTAACTTAGTAATGGGTTATCCTATGTACATCTGAATATAACGCCATAAGCATAAGCTTATGGCAAAGTATATCATTGAGCTACATCATAAGCCAAAAAAACACTTGTAACTAATTTTTAAGTCAGTGTTTTAATAGGTGAGCGTTCCATTGTAGTCCTTTATACTCTTTATTAATTAAAAACATATTTTTGACATTTATTATTATGTCTTTATTCAAACACAATTAACTTGATTGGCATGGTCGCATTGCAATGAAGTAGGACTAAAGTGCAGGCCTGGTGGGCAATCGAAGGGATAAGCATTGTTACCAACACATCTATAGAAGTGAAAGCAACTTGGCTGGAACCTTTCTTTGGTGCGAACAAATGCTAAATTAAACACTTACTCTAATTTAAAATTTTTTAATCAATAAAAACAACCTTATGTTGATTTGGTGGAAGAGCAGTGGCATCTGGGTACTTATACGGTTCCCCATATCAAATTTTTTCAAAAACAGGTTTTGACCATTTCTAAGCAATTCGGATAAAAACGTTGTTTCCGACCACTTTCCATTAAAAATTTTGACTTTTTTAGATTTTCCACCTGCCTGCCTTGGGCAGGCAACCTACTTCAACAGGAAGCCCCTTTGGGGGTACATGGTCAGGCCAAAGGCTGACCTTATATATCAAGAAATATATATCTTCAAAATATATATCTATATCTCTTGAAAAAAGAGCTGCCTGCTTGCAATGGAGAAGGGGTATAAAAATGATTAAAATTAACATTGCATAGCTGGGGAAAATACTACATTGCTGCTACTATTGTGAAATTTTGTTCTTTTGTTAGGGCTTGGAATAATGTTCTTTCTTCTTTTATATATATGGGGTAGGGGTGTTGGTAACCGTATAAGTACCGCATCTGTTACAGCTAGTGGATTGGTAGAATGTGTGGCCACTGTTTCCCATTTGCTGCAACCACTTATTGTTGGCTGTAAATAAGAGTTTTTATTGCAACACTGTTTGCTGCAAAATAACTACAAAGATTGATTTCTAATTAAATAAACATGGAATTTTTTTAATGTAAAACACTTGGAAATTATCGCAAATTATTTGTTTCTCACCACAAAAATTCGTAACTCAAAATTTTGAAAAAAACAATGGCCAAAAAGTGCAATTTGGTTATTTATCGTCAAAAAGTGCCATTTTATCCAGCGCTTATTCATTTTTGAGCACCGAAGAAACTTAAAACGTTAAAAATAAAAAAGATTTGGGGTCCCGAAAAGTACAATTACGTACGCAAACCCTGCGCGAAATACTTCTTCAAAATATTTTTTTCTCACCGAAAAACTCTCTTTCGTTACCGAATTTACTTTTTTTTCTCGGTGTTTACATCAGTCCTAATACGGGAACGCTATCGGAAAGACTGGGAAGGCAATCTTCAGTAAAAAATCCTACAGTAATCTAAGTAAACCTAATAATAAAAAAAATTAAATATGGTGAGAAAAGAGTATTTTGCTGGAAATTTTTTTTAAGTAGGAAACACATAATTTGCGGTGCCATCGCATTGTGTTGGGTTGGTCCATGAGTTCGTGGATGGTTATACGTAACAGACCATATTTATGTATGGGTTGCAAAAATTTTTCATAAATCAGAATTGGCACTCAATTAAGTGCTGGGTTTGAAAATCGAAATTTTGACTACACAATTTACGATTTGAAACCCATCGATTAATTATTGATTTGAAATTAATTTTAAATTTTCGTGAAATAATCATTTATTAATAAACCGATGGGTTTCAAATAGTAAATTGTGTAGTCAAAATTTCGATTTTCAAACCCAGCAATTAATTGAGTGCCGATTCTGATTTATCAAAAATTTTGCAACCCAGACATAAATATGGTCTGTTACGTATAACCATTCACGAACTTATGGACCAATGCAATAATTGCGGTGAGAAACAAATATTATCCATTATGTAACCATGTTAACTCAAAATCGGTTTTTTTGGCATTGTGTTTTCGACCACTTTTTTATTAGGCTTAGGCAAGTTACCTCCCAATTTTTTAGCTTTTGAAATGAGGGCTAAAGTTCATTATAGCAACTCCTCTCAAAAAGTGGTTTTAACTACTTTTTTGTGTGTTTTAGGGCCTGTAACGCGTAGTAAACGTGCTTATAGGTGGGGGACGGCACTTTTTGAAAAAAAAATTTTTTACATAATTTTGACTTTTTGCCTAATACCTGATGAATATTTAGAAGATGACATGATCGAATAGTTCATTTATTTTGTCTGCAGCTAGGGCTCTACAATGAATTAAGGTCCCCTCACCCGCGCTTTTTTTTCTTTCTGTTATAGTCGTAATGAAGCAATGAAAATCAGTCAATTTTTTCAAAAATCACCGTCCCCCAACTAAAAACATGTTCTCTACACGTTTCCGGCCCTGGAACATACAAAAAAGCAGTTAAAACCCTTTTTCGGGAGGAGTTGCTATAATGAACTCCGACCGAAGTGAGTTATAAAATTTATGGTAAACTATCGGAGAACAGCTTTCAAAAGTGGGTCAAAAACAGACAATTTTAAAAACATGGCTTTGAACCAGCGTAGATGGAGGCATAGATACTAAGTTCTAGTACCAAAATACTGAATTGTGGTAGCAAATTTTAAGTAGTAAATGTCGGTTTTTTCATCGGAGACACCTCGTATGTTAAAAAACTAACATAAATACAATAACCAATTACAGCATCAAATTCCTATCTTTCTGGACAACTCAATTTGAAGCCTTTGTTGGACAAACACAACAAGAACTGATTGCAGTTGGAGCTGTACTGATAGACTATAAAGACATCAGTTTGAGAATAGCTTATGGGTTATCCGTCCACATTTCTAAAATTTTCTCAATCGACGTTTAATACATATATTTGTTGATATTTTTGTTCAAAGCCGTGTTTTTAAAATTGTGTGTTTTTGACCCACTTTTAAAAGCTAAAAGTTAACATGCTTATACAGTGCGTTTCATAATGGTATCACACCCCTGTTTTTTGCCTAAATTTGGCGTTTTTTGTACAAGGTTGTATTTCTGTCGTTATAAAAAGTCGAAACAGTAAGACGAAAAAAATTGAAAAGTAATAAAAAACCCCCGAAAAAAGCTTTTTCAAATTTCCGGCATGAAAAGTGCAATTTCAGAACGAAGAGTATTTCAACCAAATTACCAACCCTATCTACGACTACAAATGTCCCCGCCAATTCAACAAAATTTCCCAATTATTGAACTTCTGTACGGATTTTCCCACTTGGTTTCTAACAAAAAAAGGCCTAGAATTTAATTTTAGGCTTTTATTAAACGGCAGTCTCTAATGAACCGGCACCCCTTAATTTGAGAGTCCGTATCTCAGGGCAGAGTAAATATTTTGCAAAGCTGTTTTTTGCGTTTTCCTAACTTCTACGAGCTCTACCGATTCCGCTTTTTCGATTTTGAACTATCACCCAAAAAACTCGAGATCGACCACAAATTTTCCCGATTTCGGAGGGGTTGAAAAATAAACCGGCATACCTTTTAATTAGGGTTGGCAAGGGTAGTCTTAAAACGACTTGCCGACTAGTTGCTGGGTTTGACAGCATTTTTTCAAAAGACTGTAAAATTTCCATTTTTAGCATTTCAGAATTTTTTTTTGAACTGTTTTGTAGATTTTGCCATTCTGCGTATAAAAGTTTAAAACAAAATCCTGAAATGCTAAAATGAATTTCAAGTCTGTTGAAAAGTGCTGTCAAACCAAACTACAAAGTCGTTTTAACACTACCCTTGCCAACCCTACTTTTTATAAAGGAAACACGGTAGAATTTTTACCAATAGTCTATTAAATCCAGGGATATTATTTGGTTTTGGTACTACAAATCTTATTTTCGGCACAAAAATGGCAATAAGCACTGGATAAAAAGCATATTTTGCCAAAATACCATGTACTTATTTTCAAAATTTTTGAGATCTCATCACTGATAAAAAATATAAAAGACTGGAAAGTTGAAAACAATTGGAAATATCAATTGCATCGAAGACGCGACAGGAGCTTTACTATTCATCCCTAAAACCGTAAACAATTCTGGTCAATCTCGAAATTTTCGGATGTGAAACCATCTCGTGGCAATCATTAGAACGCGATAAACAACTACAGTGAAACCTCGATAACAGGGCACCCCGATAACTGTGCACCCTCGATAATAGGGCACCTCAGTGGTCCGGCCACGGTTAACTAAAAATATAGTAAAACGCACCTCTATAATTGGGCACTCTATGTGGGCAGATAGTGGGGCACCTAAGATTAGTCCCGACTAAGTCCGACCTCGATAACTGGGCACCATCGATAACTGCACAGCAAAATATCAGTTACGACAAAAATTTACTAGTTTGGGCATAAGCTAACTTAAAATCACCTACTCAGTCATTAACACTAGAAAGACGGCCTGTAATAGCGGTATATTCTGGTGCAGTTTGGACTGCTGAAATTTCTCAGCAGATGGCTAATCAGCCTTAAATGGCGTTAAATTTGCGATTTTGAAACCGGATGTTTTGAACATTTTTAAGCACAATTATTTTTAATGAGCTGTAAAACGCAAGTCTGCAAAAGCCAGCATATCGGCTGCTGAAGCGTACAAAGCCTTTGAGATGGTCCGTCAGTACGTGAAGAAAATATTGTTGATCCGTCCGTGCTTGATCTTTTCGACAGATGCGATGATGTGTTAATTTCCGTTCGAATGAAAACAAAAAGCAAGCATTATGGTTTCTTTTCCTCTAATGTTGAATTGTTCAATTGTTTTGATTTGTTGATAAAATAAACAATTTATTGTTATCAAAAATTAGAAAATTCTCGATGGGCAATGTGTTCTGAAGTTCACTGGTACTCCATAAGAGGCACCTCGATAACGGAGTAACACACCCTACTCCCGTGGATCAGCGTTTCACTGTATGAAATATTTAACGGAGAGGAGGGTTTTACTGGCGAGGTTGCGTATCCAGTATAAACTTTGCACTACGAATTTTTATTTATTTTTTACGTAAGATGTTTTCCGTGTGCTTAGAAAACTGTTGAATAATCCGTGTTCGAAAATGCTTGAGCAAGTAACATGTTAGTGGCCGTAAGTCGAGAATCACAGGCATACACATAAAGCGACACGCTATATAATAACTCCCCACTTGACTATTCAAAACAAACAAAGTACAGCTTGTGGCCACATATGATTACATCCAACTGCAGGATAACGATTTTTAAAGTAAAAAGTGGCTATTTTATTTTACATGACAATTCAACAAACATATGTTCCTATGGTTTGCTAGCATGGACGAGGCAAAGGCTTAGGAAGAGACTTCGAATTAGTAACAGGTGTTGACGGTGCGCTGTTTTTCTTCACCGGCTCTGGACTAGACGATTCTCGTTGCGCTTCCCACAAACAGTTCCTCTCCTTGATCATTTCAGTGACACCTGGCTTAACACACATTTCTACACTCTCAACCTGCCAGCAATATTAGAATATTACCCCGTCTGGCACGAACGCAACGAGTTGACAACGTAGCTCAGCGTCAACTTTAAGAACGGCACCTAAAAGTTCAGGGTGTTTCAAGAAATTCTAACACTTTTAAACGGCCATAACTTTTTTTTCTATGGCGAATTTTAAAATTCTGTAAGCGCAGATCGACTCAGAAAAAATATATTTTGGGTATATAATGTCAAAAACACGATTTTTGCTTGGTCCCCTGTGGTTTGGGTACTGGTCATCCAGATTCATCCAATAACCCAAACCACAGGGGGGGAACAAAACAATTTTATATTTTTTCTATGTCGTACTCTGTTTACAGAATTTTAAAATTCGCCCCCAGAAAAAAACTTATGGCCATTTAAAAGTGTTAGAATTTCTCGAAAAACCCTGTACATGCAATTCAATGAGCAATAGAAACAGCTTCAAAAAAATTACCTGCATTACGGTACATATTACAGTAGGCTGGAGCAGTGAACAGAGTAATCAGCTTCCGGTCATCATAAATCCAGAACCCATCTGTGCAAAGTTGATGAGCACGAGCAATCAGATCCACGCTGTAAAAAGAAACAAAGGAGGCATAGAATAAGAAGTGTATAAGGCTTACTTGAGTTTCTTGCACAATTCATCAATGATCTGTGATTTACGCTATTTCAAGCAAAAAAGAAGAGTAAAAAACATTACCGCTGGTCCAAAAATTAAGCCAGATCCACGTGCGCTTTGTCTCCAGAACGTGATGCTAAATTTCAGTGATATAATATCGTGCACAGAGCATAAGTGCACGACTTCAACGGTGCTGACATGGATTTTATTAAGACCCTGACCTGTCATCATTGTTAATTCCTACCCGACAAAACGCAAGATCAAAAACGACAAAAAAATCAAGATTGGTTATAGTCTTACCCAGATGATCAGGAGGGAATTTATTTGAAACAAAAAAGTTACTTGGTGTCCGGATCTAAACAAAAAAAATATTACGTAGGTCGACTCCGAAATGAAATTTATTACCTGCCCACATCATATCATTGAGAATGCCCTGAAACTAACTTCAAGTTAGTTTTGTATAGCAGGTCAGTCTAACATACCTTAAACGGATTGCGGTGAGGCTTTTTTAGCTTGCGCAATTCTGAGAAATCCTCCAGTTCTGGCGAAAGACCACCGTGCATACCTGAAAGAAAAAGTGTTTTCAGACAGCTACTCCACGAAAAAAAAGGCTTACATAAAATCTTTTCGATAACTATGGCGGCCACTGCCATGACATTGAAAGCCCGCTGCAATTTGAAATGATAAAAACAACAATTGATTCACCTAGGAAATGAAAAACCTGAAACATTTCCCAGACCCTCGCGCCGATGCTTCCATATTTGGATGTAGGAAAAACATGCTCGCACTCAACCCAGAAACCATATCTTCGATTGACACGAGCGCATTCATGATTTCCGCGAAGAATGCTGAAATTAACAATAACGTGTGCCATTTGATTTCTTAACGACGCCGACGCTTACTAGATATGATTTGGATACAGGACCTAAACTCAAAAATATAAATCCGATCAAAAAGTATTACGTTACCTTATAAGTCATGAGAATCATCATAGTTTCAATCGACATCGATCCCCGGTCAACGTAATCTAAAACGTTTTTTTAAAATCGACAAAAGCTTAACAATCTATTACTACTACCTCCCAGAAACAGGTATCGTTGCTGAGGAGGACGTCCAAGCAACAAGAACATGCTGATTAGATCGTTGAACTGCCCATGAATGTCCCCACATAAAGTGATTGGAGCTAAAAAAGGTGGTTCAACTATATCCACATTCAAGAAAAAATACCAGACACTTCCAATAGAGTTGGCTCAAGCAAAAATGCTGAAGTAGCAGCTCTGAGTACAGTTTTAATCTCCCCATAGCTGTAAAAAAATCATAATCAGTCAGAAATTTTGACTCTACCAGAGTGTGCAACCACCACCCTATTGGATTTTTGAGGACAAACTCTGGTAGCGCTAAGCATTTTGACGAACAACAAGATGTCACATACGTGTATTTCATACGATGAACCTAGAAAAAATGTAAAAGTCCCTGAAGCAGGATATGTGACACCTACCCCAGCTCTTATCCTCTTGTAGTGTCTGTCGGCAAAGGCAGCAAAATCAAAGTCATCGATGGACTTGTAGTCGTCGTGCTTGCTCATCTCCAATTCTATTTCATCTGCTTCAGTGACTGGAAAGGCCGCATTCAGGTTGGATTTCACAGGAATACCTCGGATATCAGTGGCTGCCATTCCAGGAAGCGCTGTCATCGCAGAAGGAGACTACAGGAAAGAAGTGATATCAGAGAATGGATAGGGGAAAACCTTACATGAGTGACTGAATCGAGGGTATGAAGAGTCGAGGACATCGCGGATGGGACAGTTCTCATAGTGGAAACACTGCAATGGAATAAAAAGGATTAAAAAAAGACTTAGAAAGTCGGGTACTTATGGGTTACAGTTGAGTCTCTCTATAGTGGTCACCGTCGGGACCGACCGAACCGACCACCGTAGAAAGATTCGACTGTATCTGGTGACAATTTTACAGGAACACTTTAAATTTGCTATAAAAACGCCAGCAGATGACAGAGAATAATCGAAAATTTTACTTACTCTCTGAGAGAAACCGCATTTCGACCACGAGGCGTATCCATAGTGAAGATCTGCTGGTTAAGAGCTTGCTTTACTTGCTGATTGAGGACCATTGCATTGACAACAGGCTGCTTATTCTGCTTTTTTGCTTTGTCCGCCTTGGACTTGGAAAATGTTTTGGTCCCGGTTACAGCTGCTGTCGGCTTTTCTTTAGATTCTTCATCATTTCTTGTTTCGGAACTAGCCATGGAGAAGACCGCTGGAGTTTTCGGAAGTGTTTCATCCTTAGAATCTGTACTTGGATAAGCTTCAGCAGACATCTTGCTCTTTTTCCCATTTGCAACATCCGGAGTTAATAGATACTTGGATACGTATTTCGACGAAGGCATCTTCTGTAAATTAGATTTTACAAAGTAATTTATAGTTTTTCTTAGATAAATTAGCAAGATTGAGACGTTGTTATTTCGATTTGCACAATAGAGGTATAAAGTGTGAGATACGAGGTGTGAGGTCCATCTTCAACGGTTGAAAACCATTCATTCTTCCTAGCAGACCCGAAAAATTGATAAAGAAGCATTTCAAACAGTGAAATGACAAAATCTGATTAAAACACAGCACCTCGAAGACTTCTCACCTCAACTTCCATTAAAGGACGGTGGTCTTGTGGTCTCACGGTGGTCTTGTGGTCCACCGCCAATTTAAAATTTTTTCCTAATTGTTGGATTTCTGTACGGACTTTTTAACTTTGTGGTTTCTAACAAAACAAGACCTAAAATTAAATTCTAGGCTTTTTTTGCTAGAAACCAAGTGGGAAAATCCGTACAGAAGTTCAATAATTAGGAAATTTTGTTGAATTGGCGGGGGACAATCGTAGTCGTAGATAGGGTTGGTAATTTGGTTGAAATAATTTTCGACCCTGAAATGGCACTTTTCCTGCCGGAAATTTGAAAAAGCTTTTATTTTCGGGGGTTTACTTTTCAATTTTTTTGATCAGCGTGTAGCCCAGGATCTCAACTTTCTTAAGAGGCTATCAACTCACCAAACCAGGTTTCAAAAAGTTGGAAGAAAAGGTCTTTAAAGGGACCAAATTTTTAAAAAATTGTTCTGTTCAAAGATTTTTTCCTCCAACTTTTGAATTCACTCAGTTGATAGCTTGTAAGAAAGCTGAGATCCTGGGCTACATCATCAAGAAGTAAAAAAAAAACCTTCGAAAACAAATGTTTTTTCAAATTTGCGGCAGGAAAATGCCATTCAACAGGCGCAGTTCTTATCCTTTATCCCGACCCCACCCTAATTTAAAAGAGTACCGGGACGTGGAAAATAGCCTAAAAGTATGGAAATTGAACAAATTTTTGTCAGCTTGGTCCTACTGCACAAAGAAACTCTGGTATGCATGCATGTTTTATGCCGCCAAAAAGGCGAATCAACTTATTTGTGTCAAAATAAAAACAAAGTTCAACAATCAAAACTTGGGTGGGGTCGGGATAAAGGAACCGAAAAAGCGCCATTTCAGGGTCGAAAAGTGTAACAAACTTGGTAATTTACCGATAAAATATTTTTGGGTAAATTTACTGGTAAATTTGTAGATCTAAACTTTAAAACAACTACGACTACGATTGTCCCCCGCCAATTCAACAAAATTTCCTAATTATTGAACTTCTGTACGGATTTTCCCACTTGTTTTCTAACAAAAAAGGCCTAGAATTTAATTTTAGGTGTAGTTTTGTTAGAGACCAAGTTAAAAAATCCGTACAGAAGATCAATGATTAGGAAAAAATTTTGAATTGAACGATTAACTCGCCATACAGTTAACTCCATGGCTAGAAAAAATGACAAAAAAAACGGTGAAATTTTCTTGGCGTTTCGTTTTTTCAAGAACGGCAAAAAACGGCAAAATTATACTACAAAAAATTTTGCCGTTTTTATCGATTTTGCAGTATTTTGCCGCTTTTCAAGTTTCGGCATCAACCGGCTCACGGCCATCCAAAATTCAAATTTTAGTGCAGTTCAAGAACAACAAAACGCGAAGAATATTTTTCGTGAAATTCAAATTTTTAAGCTAAAATTTTCTTGTCTTTCTTTCCATGTTACAAAAACGTGCCATTCACGGCTTATATGGGAATACACTTCCTGACCATCTTTAATCTCCCAGAAAGACTTAATAATGAATCTTTATTTTTACAAAAACACAACAAAAACGAAATCCCACAAAATTAGTGAAGGGTTACAACAAAGCAAAGATGATAAATAAGTACAAGGGACCACAGGCGCCTATCGGCGCATCTATAGTATTTCGAAATTTCAATGAGGGGCTATGACTTCATTCATAAAAATAGGTATATCCCCTATTAGAACTCATTTTTTTCGCCTGTTCTTTTCTTAAAACGAAAGCTGACATTCTGGGGAACACGATGGTATTAGCGACAAAAGTGATTTCGCTATCTACGACCCATTCTGGCCTTCGAAGTGAAAAAGCGTACTGATAGTGGCTTGAAAAACGCTTACTCAGGTATAGTTTTGATTTAATCATTGCTTGATTTCTAGAAGTAGTTGTAGGTGTTACACTGCACTCCTCTCATTCTAATAAATCGTTCGACTTGTCATTTTGTAGGAAAATTAAAGATCTTTTTAATGATGCACTGGATTGAAACATTTGATAAAAAAAAATTTGAGAAAAGCTACTGTTTACGCGGTCAAACAACCATTTTCCTTAGATATATTCTGATTTTGACTACAAATCGACACTTATATATTTCTGATCATAACGTTTTCTAAGATAAAAAAAGCTTCACCTACCGAATGGTAGCTGAAAAAAAGTGCCTTGAAATTCGTTAACAGATAACTAACGAAAAAATTCTAAAACAACTACTATCTGTTAGTATCAAGTCAAGTGCTCCATTTTTTGAACACCTATAATTTTGCACTCTCTCGTAAAATGGAATATTTCGCAGATAAATTTTTCATAACTTCTATAACTGCTACAGCCATAAGAAAGAGGAAGAAAAATGCTACAAAACTGTCACTAAACAAATCACAGTTTAAAATCAAATGGAGCAAAAATATATGATTTTTTTTAAATTGTCGTTGAAAATTCGTGTTCCATTTTTCATGAGCGCTACTGTACATAACAGCAATTTATTGGAAGAGAGGCTCTGGAAACTCTAAGACTACTTCTTTGCATGTCATACTCTCGTAAACATGAGAAAACGTTTTCACTTTGTGCTCCACATTTGTCTGCAGCGACTTGTCCATATGCACCTTGAAGAGCTGCTTGACGTCTAGCTTATAACGAGTGCTACGCCGAACCATTTCAGCCGGATAGACCATGTCAGAGAGAATAGCATCATGCACGGCAGTCAGGGTATGGCTTCGAGGACGCTTCTGTTTCAACGGCTACGGTTCTTGCCACGCACCGGCTTTTCCAGTATTCGGCCCTGAATTAAACAAATGCTAAAAAAGGAAGGAATAATAATGAGACAAACAAAAGCAACATTAAAACGTGTGTGTCACTGAGCTTCGTCTCCGATTCACGGACCAGCTTGGTGTATATCCTCCGGAAGTCTCGGAGCTGAGGAGGCTGAACATAGATCACAATGCACTTCTTTTCACCGAAAGCATAGACCTGAAAAGAGAATGGTTTATCAAGTATGACAAATGCTATCAACGATAGTACCAGAAAAAAAACATACCTTAGACACAAATCACTCGAAAGTGACTCTGGATGCATGGAGGGTGGGGTTGAGATGCGCACACCCACATACCTTAGACATAATTCCGAGCAAGACTCTTGATCAAAAATGCATTAAGCGACTCTTTTTGCCCAGCTCCAGTGACCAAAAACGCGGTAGAATCCTGAATACAAGGTGTTTTTTGCCTTGGTCCCAAGGCAATAGAATCTTATTTTAGCCAAAGAATTTTTCAAAAATCTATTTTTACGTGGAAAAGTGTCAGAAAATAACTTTTTGACCGTTTTAAGCATATAAAAATTACTTAGAAGTCGTTTAAACATGATTTACAAATGTGCAAAAAATGCGCCTCGTTTTTTTAGAGGCGATGAGGAATGAGGAAGAGGAGAGGAAAATTTTAAGCCAAGTCATAACAGTGGTACCAAGGTGGTGTTGATTAGATGAGGAGTACCCAGGAGGTTGGTAACCAAGAGTAGGTATCCAAGAGGGTGTACCCAAGAGAAGGGTACCCATAAGGTGTGCCCAGGCAGGTTTACCCAGGTGGAGGTACCCAGGTGATGGTACCTGGGTGAGAACACCTATATGGGAGTACAGTCGAGTCGCGATATAGTGATCACCCGATATAGTGATCACTCCCACTATAAAGTGATTACTTGACTCAGCAGATTGGATCGTTTAAAAGGAAATATACTAAAAATAGACCTCTATATAGTGATACCTCTTTATAGTGATCACTTCATTGGGTCAATAATTATTGCTCACTATATCGAGACTCAACTGTACCCAGAAGCGGGTACCAAAGTGGAAAGTACTCAGGATTGTCTGCAGGAAGGCACCCAGGTGGGAGATATGAAAATATGTACTCACTCAAAGTGTAGACTACCCTGATAATGAAGTTTGAGTGGTGAATTCGCTATTTTGGTATCATCAAACCATGTTCAGCGCACGATTTTGAGTAGTATACCATGGTTTGATTTAATTTCTCACAATTCAAAATTTTCAGGTTCTCGAGGTGGGTAACAACTACCTTCGAGGTGGATAGGAGACGAAAAACAAGTC